>ML819183.1:149315-195992 GCA_009831015.1 Picea engelmannii
CACACTCGTTAAAAGGTTCGAAAGGGTGTCTTTCGAGCGATAGTTTATCTCTTTTTCGGTCTCGTTAGACTACTGTACGAAAAAGGAACTGAGAGAGTTCTCTTTTAAGTGTTTTTCCAAACTCTATAATCCTGAAAAACCTTTGAGTTCTCTGTCTTTGGACTTGCTAAAACACACATCGACAGGCCCATACGGGATCAAACCCTTACTTCTTCCGGTTCGTTAAACAAAGGAAGAGGAACTTACCGAGGGTGAGTTATATCGAGCATGTGTTATCCTCCTCGAGCTCATTAAATAAAAAAGAGGTACTCGTCTATCTGGATGGGGGAAAAATTGAAAGAAGCAAGACAAGCAGTCTCTTGAGAACATTATCAAGTAATTCTTAGAGTCTCCCTTGAACATGACACTTTGTCATATGCACGCATTATAACCCGCTGAACCTCTGCACTGAGCCAATCCTTTGAGTTTTTTCACTCCTTTGGGTCACCTGATGCAAGTCACAACATCCACTGCATTATCAAGTTTTGGTCCATGTCATGTTTTTCTGTTGTGCCTCAGTGTTCAAGGGAAGTATCCGCCTCTAGAGTCAGTCATCCCAAATATCTTGCCTCAAAACCCGTGTCAGTCCACGTCCTTTTGATCCACCAATTACATCTCTATGTTCGTTTCGTGTTGTTGATGGGGGATACATCAAGGCCCTCCTTCGACGAGCCTATTCCTGTCAACCTCAACACATTATCTAGGAATCAGGCTTAGAAACCAGTTAGTACTTTGGAACCTGCATGCCTCAATGGCAAGCCTCCTCACATTCGACAGGAGGTTTACATCATTGACCTCTGATCGGATGATTCCATGGATGTTCGACTCCAGCTCATCCATTCACATTCGTTGGAATGTACTAGGGTACCTTGGGAATCATTGACATTAATGGTGATCTCCCTCGCACTTGTTAACGGTTCACACCATTGACCGGTAATCAAGTGGTTTCTGCCATGTTTGACATTAGGACATCTATTCACATGGTTAGAATTGTACCACATAGGGATCGATAAGAAGACCCTGGGTTGAGTGATCACTTTGGTATATGCTTTGCCCAGGCTGCAAAGGAATTTCTCTTGGAAAAATGATGCATACATTGTTACATAGATCCACTTTGTATTGGTTGTGGCTATGTCTTGTCACCTCGTAGATCCACTGTGTATTCTTCGTGGATACGATCAGTCCGGGTCATTAGAGTATAGATCCACATTGTATCCCCGGTGGCTATACCTTTTCATCAATACAATTATGGATCCGCGGTGTATTTTATGGCGGCCATATCTTGCAAGTCTTGATCACCCAAGCATAGGTATGCCTGCCTTGGGTTTTGAAATATGTCGTGATATTTGTTGGATGTTTGTGTGCAGCTTCCGTCAGGTTCTCCGAGTCTATACCCTTGCTTGAATGTCTACAAAGCATTTCAGTTATCAGTTCACATCTTCTAACTTCATACTTTGGGGGGCAATCTGTTACACCTCAATATTTCTCACTTCGATAAGTGTCGTAAGTGTCGCATGTTCCTCTCAACTGTCGCAAGTGTCGCGTGTCATTCACAAGTGTCGCAAACATCAAACAAAGAATACTTCCATGATGACGATACCAAGGAGACATTTAGAATACCTCAGACACTTGATTTGGAGGAGGGAGAATGACTAACTGAAGTAAAGGAACTCTCATCACCTAAAAGGAGCTCTTAAACTAGGGTTTTGAAGGTGAGCGCTCCTCTACATCAGCCTTAGGAGCGTTGGTGCTCCCCTATAAGGTCTTAGGGAGCGTTATAATGAACAAATGCCCCTCTGAAGGAGCGCTATCCATCCTTGGAGCACTGGCGCTCCCCTTGAGCCTCCTAGGGAGCACTATAGCGCCCTAATGCCCCTTTTGAGGGAGCGTTGTCTAATCTGGGCAGTGGTTGGCTCGTTGAGGAAAATAAGGGAAGGATATTTCAAGTTTAGAAGGTAGTTGCATTCAAATTCTTGGTTCAATCAGAAGATCCTTGGTCTAAGGAGGGAATTCCTCAACCTACCCTAAAGATACCTCAAGAGGTTAAGCCTCTCTTAACCTATATAAGCAGGCTCTATGATGGTGAAAAAGGGGAAGAATTGCTAGCATGAAACCTATGATATCATAGGAAAAACACAGTCAACTAAAGGAGAGTGATCAGTGAAGCTGTTGTCATCTAGTTCATGGATCTTTCGAACAAGGGTTAGACAAAGGGGACTTGACGAAGCTGTCGCATTCGCATCTACGATTGTAAGTACTGCTGTCGTTATTCTCATTAATATGACACGCTTGGCCTGTTTCTTTCTAGTTTGTGTCTGATCTTACATGAACTTATCGTTGATAGATAGATCTTTTTTCAAGCTAATATCAATAGAGTAGGAAGTGGTCGTACTTTGTTTGTCTACAGGGCTCATCGAGGAGCGGAAGATTGGAGCTCAACTCGGAGTGTGCAGGGACAAACGTCGATAAAAAGGTACTTTTGTTCTCCTTCCTCTTCATGCATTAGTTTGTATAGATTTGAAAGGAATTCAGTGTCCACGTTAAGCACTTTCTGTCTTAGAGGTAGGGTCTAGATCTTTGAGGCAATCTACCTGTCCGTAGGGAGATTTTCCTACAACAGGTTTCTTGATGTATTTGGTCAACACCAAGAAATATATATGTTTTGTTTTGAACACCTTGAGTCAGTTCACGGTGGAGTCGAGGCAGGTGTATTAGATAGCAACAAATCATGTACTTAGGTACTTGAGAGGTACATTAGAGTATGGATTGAGGTTTCTTGGAGGTGATGGAGTGAGGCTGCATGGATATACAGACTCAAATTGGGCAGGGAATGTAGTAGACAGAAAAAGCACCTTGGGGTGTTGCTTCAGCCTGGGATCAGTAGTGATCACATGGTTCAATAGGAATCATAATTCTGTAGCACTCAATTCAACAGAGGAAGATTATATCACAATGAGTATGGCTAGTTGTCAAGAAAGTTGGCTTCGAAAATTCCTTACAGGTTTATTTGATCAGGAGTTGGAGCCTACGGTGATATACTGCGATAATCAGAGTTGTATCAAAATCTCTAAGAATCCATTATTCCATGATAGGTCCAAGCATATTGAGATCATGTATCACTTTAGTCGAGACATGATCCATCAGGGAGCAGTCAAGCTTCAATATGTTTCCATAGATGAGCAGGTTGCAGATATTTTGACCAAACCCTTGCTTAAAAAGAAGTTTGTTTTCTTCAGGGACAAATTTGGAGTGGTGCATAATACCTTCCTTGCTAGGAGGGAGTGTTGATGTTTGTAGAATCGAACATGTACTTCTGCATATGTCTAAGTGTCTATATGTGTGGAAGTGGTCCAAAGCCTTCTATGTTGAGACTTTAATTAAATGAACTATTAAAGTAAAGTGATTTTATTAAATATTTAAGTTATATTTAATGAAATGATAAACTAATTAGCATTAGTGAATTAAATCTTAGCTATTGATATCAAGTTATGTGAGAAGTAATCTCAACCATCAATCAATTTGGATATTAGGATTAGGTCATAACTCAAAATTATAAAAGCAAAACTAGGGTAAATAAGGTTACAAATTGAAGAATCAATTGAGAGAGATTAATTGATTTGACAGAGAGAGAAAAGAAGGAATTTTTTTCAAGGAGATCTTTGATAGGTGGAGAAAGAATTCCATCTTCAAATTAGGTCAAGGAGAAGAGAGAACAAAGGTAGTCACAAGTGGGTTTTAGTAGATTGAAGCTGCAACAACATGGTCAAGCTGTATGGAGTTTTCCGCATAGTGTTCGAGCACATGTACATGGGTCTCAATGGAGATAGGCATGTACACATGGGTTTGATTAAGGAAAGGCGCGTACATATTGAGAAACGTGCAAGTTCAGGATCGTACGACAGACCAGGAGTTGCTATGGTTTTGCAGATGTTATCTAAATTTTTCTATATTTCTCTATGGGACATTTTCCCAATAAGGGATCCCTTGTCAGCTTTGAAGTTATTTGAATGATAAGATTAGTTGATTGGAAGAATATCTCTGTGTCTTGTGCATGAGATTTTGGTTTCTAGTATTTCTTTTGCTATCTTTATTTGAGTTGATTATTCCAACAAGTGTATTGTGTTTTGTGAGTGGCTAATTTGATTTCCAGCAAAGAAATCACTAGATAACAAGATACCTAGAGGTTGGAGCAGGGTAAAACAACAAAAACTAACACCAATATCTCACTCATCACTAAACACAGGAAAACCTTTAACATCAAAACCTCTCTTTGGAGGAATGAGGGAGGAGAAAGACTTTGAGAATGAGACATTTATCTCTTCATTAAACCCTCTATGATTACAACCATCTCACTTATTGAAAAAAACATTCACAACGATTGCATTCTAATCCCCCCTATCTCAAGGTAGATTCCTTTTCATTCTCCATCAATCTAATGGGGCCTTTTATTTACTTTGCATTAGTACACTCATCAATTTCCTTGTTAGGTCCCAATCCCATGCCTTCAAAATGATTTTTATCGAATTTTGATCATGGTTCCAAAATTTCTTTCTCAATTAGGTTTGACCCCAAAGAACTGTATTTGGAATCCCCTACTTTTTGAAGATCAAGTGAATCCCTAGGGATAAGGGAGGACCATATTTAGAAACCCTCTAAACGATTGGGTGAGTAATAATCCAAATCCAACTCCATTCTATAATCCCTAAGTCATCCATGCCAAGTTCCCCTAAAAAAAGACCTTACTACATGTGGTGGAAAAAGTACATTATTGTTTTAATATATTTGTCTTAATTTTTTTATATATTATTTTTTTGGAAATTACAAATTTCAAAGAACATACAAATTTATTTTATTACATACAATTCGTTTTAATGTATAAACACATATTTAAACTTTACACCTCTTCTCTTTTCTATGTAAAATAAAGGCTTTTTTAATTAACAATAAAATCATTTTCATTGTATTGTATTTTTATTTAATTTACAACTATACTTGGTGACATAATTATGTTATCGATTGCTTTGTTTAGTTCAATGTTTTTTTAGTTGTAACTCAAAGATTAATAATAAAAAGGCTAAAACAAATTGCAACAAAGAGTACATCTAAAAAATATTTGGTCCAATAATTACACATCAAAATAAAGATAATGTCCATCAAAACATCTATAGCCCATAATTTCTTGTAGTACATTAGGTATGATTCAAATTGATAAATATAATATATACAAAAGATACATAAGAGCTTAACTACTTTGAAAAATGTAATTCAAACTTAAAATTAGTAAATCAAATGAGATCTTCATCATAAATTACTTGCTTCCTCTACTTGAGCTCTATTCATAGTAGCTTGTTGAGCTGAAGGCACAATGATACTAGGTTCATTCTATTGTTGCTTGACCAAGAGAGCTACACTTTAGTTGAGGTTGAACAATTTATCTTTTAGAGATGAAATGTGTTTTGTCTGATATTCAAGGAGAGCATCCAAGTCCATTGAACCAAGTGTCACGAGTTAACAACAAAGGAATTTTGTCTGATATTCGAGGAGAGCATCTAAGTCCATCGAACCAAGTGTCACTAGTTAACAACAAAGGAATGGACTCTAATGTGACCTCATTATTAAGGACTAAGGTCCCTTTTTTTGTGACGTGGAAAGGGACACTAGTCGATCTACTTTAGTGTTGTTGCTTACCAAAACATGATATAAAATGAGATGGGAGAATGAAGAGGAAAGGTTCATTATCTGACTGAGCATTGAGGATAATGTAACATCTAAAGAATTAGTTTCCTTTAACATGTGCCTGATGATTAGTAGTAAGTCCCCAATCACTATCAAGTTTAGAATGTTAAGAAACTTTATGATATTCAATCCTTCATATAATCCATAGATTTTTTTCCAAGTTGTTGTAAAAGAGACCTAAACTTCATGAATATGTTCCTACCAAATTTCCTCCAGAATTGTAAATAACCCCCCCTACACCTGCCACCCTGGATTACACTTGGACACACCATCAAAGAAAAGAAAATTGGAAGTCTACTTATCTTTCCAAGCCTAAAATTCTTCTTGATTGATATGAAGCTTCCATCTCAATCTCGAGGATATTGGACTCCCCTTGGGCCTATGAGGAAGAGTGGTATTGCTAATCTATTCTAGATAGATCTCTTCATCGTGCTCAAGCATTTGTTGAGAGAAGAGGTGGAATGATTTAGAATTTATGTATTTCAAGATATATCTCTACATGCCACAAGTTCATGTTTGCTTGACTCCTGCTAGAAGGTCACCCTGATTTCTCGTTAACCACACTTTCCATCGAATATATTTTTGGAGAAATCCAAAATAATTTCAATAAAGCTTTGTTTTTGAAGGACCCCGGGTACATATTGCCCCATTTACCAAAAAAAAATCTTCCAAGAGTTTGGCCTACAATAAAATTGCTCAATCCCTTTCAATGCTTGATGCCAAAATTGAGATGAAAATTGACATTCCAAGAATAAACGATGGAAAAATTGTATATTATCCAAGCAAAGAGGACATCTAGAAGGGAATTCAATCCCTCTCTTTTCCAAATTCTTTGAATTTGGGATTTTTCCATGCATTAGAGTCCACCAAAAAATGTTGACTTTAGGTTTGTCTAGGTGCCAAATCTTAGTCCAAATAGGTGCTCTAGGATGAAGAGTTAATTCTGTCAACTGAAATTCGTAACCTTTCTTCATTGACTATTCTGTTGTTCCCCACCCACATTGGTCAATAAATGATTTCCTTATAGGATCAATTCCTTTGAGTAGGGTTGTAAGCTACCATATTAGAGAAGAGAAATCAAGAGGTGAAGGACCAAAATTCTAGCCCTTCTAGAGAGTCCTTCTACCTTGAGATCAAACGAAACTTTCAACATATGTAGATCTTGCAATTGAAGTAGTGGTTGATTTCCCATAATGTTGTCTTTCCATATCTCGATCTTTTTCCCATTTTGGGGGACCTAAGATAATTTGGGTTGGATAATTGGAATATAAGCTTTTATCAATTTCCATATAGGGAAACCTTCTCTAGATGATGGGATAGAATCCAAACACCATTTCCTTGTGCCTGTGAACTATTTTTCAAATAACACTTTCTTCCTCCAATCATACTTCCCTGTAACCATTCATTAAAGAAGCTTTGCTCCCATTGCTAGATTCATCAAAACTATATCATTGATACCAACTCCACCATGAGCCTTGGGCATTATGACTATAGACCAGTTGACTGGATGAAACCTCTTACTGTTTTTTTTGCCTCCTTGCCATAAAAAAATCCTAATTTCTTTTTCTATGTGTTTTTTTATGCCAACCTAGGCTAAAAGGGTTGAATATTGGAATACTGGTAGAGTTGATAACATGTATTTAATGAGTATCGAGCACCCTATAAGGTTCAATCAATGTTCTCCTCACTGGAAAAAAATGGTCTTAATTTTACTTATAACATACTACCACAAATTAGAGGAAGAGGAACACAACCAAATAAGCATACTTAGTTATTTGAAAGAAGACCAGACATCCTTATGAGGGAATTGAAAAATATTAGAGAGAACGACAACTAAATTTTGGCTCACATTCCAAGCATATATCTAACATTCATTGTGGTTGATCATTCCACTAGATGCTTGAGTAAAACAATCTGGAATGTTCTTGAATCTCCTCATTATAATGGAGGAATCCCCTCCTAATAGAAGGGTGGCATCAACAAACTTTGAATGATTGAATCTTTTAACTTATCTTACAATTTGAATACCTGGAAGATTTCCAATACTGCATTTGATATCTCATAGCATGTTGAGTGATTATGCCATTATAATGTACAATAGTGGGTAAAGAGGGTAGCATTTCCTTAGCCCCCTACTTGCCCTAAAAAATCCCAAGGATTTCCCATTGACAAGGGGAGAAATTTAGGGATTGTTGATGAATGAAGATGCCTAATGGATAAACTTAGAACTAAAACCAAACCTATGGAGGACCTCAAAGAGGAAGGAGTAATAAACCAAATCAAAATAATTTTATATGTCAACATTAACAAGCATACCTTTGTCTCCTTTGGATCTACTTGAGTGAATAACTTCCTAGACCAATATGACGTTGTCCACAATTTGTCTCTTTTTTATAAACCCTCCTTGACTCTGAAATAATTTGATGAAGCACTTCTTGAGTCTATTAGATATGACCTTGGACATTATCTTATACAAAGCATTTCACAATGAGATAGGCTTGAATCTTAAAAAAAAGGAGGGTTTCTTGTGACACCCCAATTATTATCCCCAATGTAGCAATGTATAATTGTAAATATTATGGTTGGGGGCCTAACAATGTAATATGTAAACATTGTATATTGAAAATAATGAAATGAGATACATCATTGGATATATATGGGTAAGGACCAAAGTAATGGGGGGCTATGATTCCACAAGATATGGGGCTCAATGGGGGTTTTGAGGAGTTTTCATATACCTTGAGTTTTAAGCCATCTTCATTAATTGATTTTTTATTTATCTGTTTTATCCTTTGACCTATTAAGCACTCAAGTCATTGAATTATTGTTAGAGGTTGAGTGAGCAAGTCAACCCACTCAGTTATGATAGCATGGGTTGAGCGTAATCACCTTTGGGGGAAAAGTAAGAGTCATGTATGCATGGGAAAAGAGGAATTTCGAGTAGGAAACAAAGTAGTTTTTTATAGTTAGCAAGTGGGGAGAAAAAAAAAATCTGAGTGATGGAAAATAGTGGCTAGTTTTAGTGGGTATTGAAGATAACTTGCTGAAGCTGGAAATTATGTTGAAAATGAGGTTTTCATGCATGTGTGTGATTCGTTTTTAAAGAAAAATTACCTGAGAGAAAGTGAGCTTGTTGTGTGAGCACTCCTGTTGTAGCTGGATTTTATGGAGCCCCTAGTAGAGATATTCTTAGTCAGTCTATTCTAGATCTCTGAAGGGGATGGGGATTGTCTAAGGGATTGCATTGTAGAGAAGGAAATCTCATCCCTTGGGTTGTGTAGATTGATGGGGAAGAGAGTTGGGTGGTTGCAATCATTGTAGGAGTTGTGTCACTAAGTTTTTAGTGAAATTTTGAACTGTCACAATGGACTATAGACACCCATATGAGCCTTTACATCCTTGTGGATTCATAGCCCCATCTGCGGGGTGGCTTGTTAAAAATACAATTGGTGCAACATATCCTAAGGTTGGGAGGAATGTCTTTTGTCTACAACCGGTTGTGTAAATCATTTTTAAAAGATAAGTATTTTAGTCACTATCATTTAAAATTTTAATGTTATGATTAAATGATGCATTTACTTTGTATTTTGTATATATAATGTTGTTGTGTATGTTTAAATTAGTTGCATTCATGATTTTAATTATTAATGAAACTTTCATGAGTGTGTCTCTCATGTTGTTCATATTTCCACATTTGAATAAAAGGATAATCAATTTCATAGTAACGTGACCCATACAGGTAGTTGGGAATGATTGATTCAGATTGCATCATTATATTATTTTTCATCTATCTTGATTCTTTCAAAGTGAAAAAAATTGGAGGAATCATCTTGGAAGGTCATTTTAGTGTCATGTCCCAATTTGGAAAATTGGGGTTCGAAACCTTTTGGAACCATTTTAAAACATTAGATGAAATTTTTTGGTGCTTCGTTGATTGAAACTTGTTCCCACACCCTTGACGGTGTTCTACACTCCAATACCTTTCCAATGGTGCAAAGCATGCCTCAATCAGAGCTCGTATGTGAAAGTTATGCCTCCCACAAGTTGACCTACCTTGTTGACCACCATGGTATGAGTGGATTCCATGTTAGCCCCCCTTAATCACACATATGGGGATGGCCACATGTGGAATTTTTAGAATATTCTAGAAGATCCAAATCTTACATTAATTTAGGGTTGAGGAAGTCAAAACCCTACCCCTAGTTGGATACGGGGCTATGTTAAATACCGAGTTGTTAGTTGAAGGGGTTCCATTCTTTAGCATTGTATTTGTTCCATAGTTGAGAAGATGACCTAAGACTGGTATTTTGAGAGCATAAAAAACAAAGAGAGATTATGTAGCAGCCATACATGACACATTATCAAAGAAAAATCCACAGAGAGTGTCTCATTCTTTGTAATTGCATTTGAAGAAAAGAGAGCAAAGTGGCCTCACCTTCTAGCTGGGTTTTCTCCCACTTTGGGTTTCCCATGTTATATCTTGTGTTTATTTGTGGATGGTGTGTGAATATTTTATTTTTCTTCTCTATTTTTCACATTTAAGCTATTTCATACATTTTAAAGCAGAAAACCAATAATTAAAGAATCTAAGATCTAAAGGAAATTAACCTTCATAGAAAAGATTTCAGAAAAAAACCAATAATCCCGACCACTTTTTGGGAATTTTTGAAATATTCGGAGGAGGAAAAGAGACCCTAGATCACAATATAGAAAATTTTATTCAGTTAACGTTTTACCTCCTCAACAATATAGAAAAATTTGTCTTGATGAATTTTTTCCTAGTTTTGCTTCGTTTTGGAGATATCTAGTTTTGGCTATGAAATACTAAGTCTTGAGGAAATGTACAAAGTGCATAGTTATCAATTCCATATTTATATATAATTTGATTGGAGCATCAGATTCTAGATGTGAAAATTGTTGTGTGTTCATAATCATAAATCCTACTTGCTCCCGACATAAAAGTTTTTCTGATTCCTCATATCTTTTCTATTACAGATGACAGAAGATAGTCTCTCAACTAAATTGCACTAGTTAGAACAATGTATAATTTAGTAGAAATGACAAATTCAAAAATATATAAATTCTATCCTAGAACTTGAAATGAGGCATGAGTACAACTGTTGGAAAGTTGATTAATAAAATACTATGTCTAAAGGATCATAATTTAAATTAGTGTATCTTTTCTCTCCATAAAATCAAATGAAGGATGACCTGCAACCTAATTAATGGAATAGTTTAGAATATGCATAATTCCAACAATAATTTTTGCATGCACATTTTTTCATAATTAGAGGTATAGGTAGAACATAATCATTTCCTACATTAGTATTGGAGATATGGAGGATGCCCATGGATAGTATAGCCACGAGGATCAAATAAGAGGTTTACATATAAGCCTAAGAAATGTAGAGACCGAGTCCAATGGATGTAGAAGCAAATCAGAGCTTGTGGATGGAGAATTTATAGGATTTCCACCAAAGAGAGACATTGATTTCTCTATTGATTTGATGCCTGGATTTTCCCTAGTGTCCAAGACTCCCTACACAATGAACACACATAACTAAAAGTGTTGCAAATGTAGCTGGAAGAGTTGTTGAATAAAGGGTACATATGCCCAAGTATTTCACCTTGGGGTGCCCTGGTGCTTTATGTGAATAAAAAGGATGGAACCTTAAGGCCGTGTATTGAATTCAGACAACTGAATAATATTTCAGTAAAGAACAAGTATCCTTTTCAAAGGATTGGTGATCTTTTTGATCATTTGAAGGGAGAAAAAATATTTTCAAAGATTGACTTTAGATAAGGTTATCATCAAGTAAGAATATGAGAAGAAGATACTAGCAAGACAACCTTTTGGACAATGTATGGTCATTATGAGTTTGTAGTGGTTCCTTTTTGGGTTGAAAAATACACCAACTACTTTTATGTGTTTAATAAATGGAGTGTTTAAAGATTACCTAGAAAAATTTGTCGTTGTATTCTTGGATGATATTCTTATCTATTCCAAGACAAAGGAGGAGCATAAGTAGCATTTGAGAATGGTGCTAGAAGTGTTGAGAGAACACCAATTGTATGTCAAGCTAAGAAAGTGAATTTTTTATAAAAAACAAATCCTTTATTTGGGCCAGATTGTCTCAAAGGATGGCATAGTAGTAGATCAAGAAAATATTGAAGCAATCAAAAGTTGGCCAACACTAAATAAATTTTCAAAAGTTAAATCATTTATGGGTCTAGCTAGTTACTACGAGAGATTCGTTGTAGGTTTCTCCAAGATTGTTGCACATCTGATCACTTCTTTGCAAAAGAAAGGCATAAATTTCGAATTTACTACCAAGTGTGAAGAGAGCTTCCAACACTTGAAATATTTATGAACCAATGCACCTATTTTAAAAGTTGCAGATCCAGATGACGATTTTGTTGTATGCATAGATGCATGCAAGGAAGGGCTTGGTGGAGTCCTTACCCAAAATGGGAATGTCATATGTTATGAGTCGAGCAAACTTAAAGAGCATGGATTGAATTATGCTACCCATGAATTGGAATTGACAACAATAGTTCATGCCTTAAAAATGTGGAGGCATTATCTCATGGGTAGGAAATTTGAACCGAGAACAAACATACCATAATGGTTTGAAATATTTATTTGGACAACTAACATTGAATGATAGACAAACTAGATGGCTAGAATTTCTCAACGAATATGATTTTGACATCAAACACATTAAGGGGAAAGAGAATAAAGTGGTTGAGGCACTCATGAGGAGGGTGCATGAAATGCATGTTACAACCATTAACATGTACAATTTAGATTTAGAAGACAAAAATTTAGAAGATGTAATAATAGACCAACACTCTGAACAAATTAAGAAAATATCACATCAAGGTAATGCATAGTAGAAATATAAATATCTCAAAATGGAAGAAGATGGAATTCTCTTGTATAGGAACAAAGTTTATGTTCCTAATTCTCCAGAACTGAGAAATTTAATTTAAAAATAAATGCACAATGTGCCATATGATGGACATCCAAGATACCAGAAAACAATTGCAACAATAAGAGACCAATATTATTATCCCATTATGAAGAAATATGTGGATGATTTTATTGATGGATGCATGGAATGTCAAAAGGTAAAGGATGAGCATAGACATCAAGCGGGGTTGATACAACCATTACCCATTCTTGAGTGGAAATGGGATATTGTTTTTTCTTAAAGAGGACAAGAAAATTATTTTATTGATAAAATCTGTGAGAGGTCTCACATGAAAATAACATACATATGAAAGGTTCTCTTTGATAAAGAAGATACATCATCCTTTGGGATCAAGACTGGCCCAACTACCATTAATTTACAACACAAACTATTTGTAAAAACTCCTTTTAGGATGACAGAATAAATTCAGACATATGATCCTAGACAAAACCAACAAAAGAACATAAATGATCAAACAATAAGTGGGGTATGCCTGGGTCCATGGGCTAAAAGAAACTTGTCGCTGGTTGATTTGGGTCCAACTCATTTATTATTTAAGGAGGTACGGGCACCTGTAATTTACCGCGAGAAGGGACAAGGAAGATTCTCGGGCTGTCTTCACGAACTCTTGTGGGTACCGATCCCAAAGGTCGCCATCTGAATGCTGGTGAAGGCCACAAATTTCTTAAATCAAAATTGGACCTGCATGAAAATGGATTTAGGGAATGGAGTGGGAACAATGGGATCCATTGATTTCTAGGTCCCCCCTGATTTGGTGGATGTCTTTGTTTTCCGTTGAGTCTTCTTCCTTATTGCATTTCCGCTTCACATGATATAATTGGGTGGACCTGAAGAAAGGGATCTCCCAAAGAATCCACTGAATAATCTGCTTGAGGATGGAGATCGATGGAAGATTGGCTATTCTGATCAGAGACATGATGGATTTAGAGTCTCCCATGATCACAATATATTTATATCCTTGGTCCTTTTCAAGAATGAGGCCTTGATACAGAGCATAGGCCTCAAATTGATTATTTGTCATTTCCTCGAGGCCCCGAGCATACAAAATTCTGAGATTTTCGCTAGGGTCAAAGATAATCCCTCCTGTACTGACATCTCCGGGATTCCCTTTTAAAGCTCCATCAAAGCACAAGGAAGGAACTAAGAGATTTTGTCTCCAAAGGAAGAATTTTGGAGGGGGTAGGAGAAGCTGCCAATTGGGAACTGAGGGGGAGGGGGTAGGAGAAGCTACCAGTTGGGAACTGAGGGGGAGGGGGAAGGAGGGGGAAAGGGATGAGAAAGGGGATATAATTGGAGTCACCAATAAAATTCAAAGGATTTGAGGGAGAGGAAGAGGGAGTGGGAGGAAGAGAGGAAGGATCCGAGCGATTCAAAAAGGAGAGAAAGGGATCTGACATCCACCCTTAGAGGAGGTGAAAGGTGATCTTCAAAAATATTTTTATTCTACGCCAGCTAGAGATTCCAGTAGAAAAAATTTGGAAGAGTTGTCCAAATAGATAGAAAAAGAGATGTATCTTTGAATGTGCCAGAGTACAAGAATATTTGTTTGTCAAAACGTTTTCTCGAAGAATTGGGCTTGCAGATTATGTAGTAAAGGTCTCGTGTTACCATTTTCCAGACTTCTTGAGCATAGGGACAATGGATAAAATGATGGGTGGATGATTCCGAGTGTTACTGACACATGGGACATTTGAAGGGCCTCAAAAATCCTCTTTTGGAAAAATCCCCCCCATTAAGACTTTGTTATGAGTAAGAGTCCAACATAAAAAAAAAATTTTTGGAAGGCCCGTACTTTTCGAGATTTTTTTCCATTTTCTTTGAACAAGCGGGAGAGGGGATGACTTTAGAAGATGAGAATATCCCTACTTCACCGAGTAAACATATCGTCCCCATCCCCTTGAATCTTTAAGATGGAATTTGAGAGGAGCACAACCTTGAAGAGATGTGAAGAGCAAGGATGTAGCCTCAAAGAGATGGGAGGGGATGGGACCAAGATCCCATCCAGAACATAAACCAAAGATATGATTCCTGGATGATATGTCAAACAAGGTGAATTTCCCATTATCTCTAAGCTAATCCAATAACAACCTCAACACTAAGTTTTTAGACAAAGGAGGTTTTCCAAAGATCCCATTGTTAATCAAATTGATGCATTTCCCATTGCCCGAGAGGCACATAAGTTGACTTTGGAGCAAAGAGATGGAGGAATTTAGTAGTTTCCATACTGGGAATCTAGATGTTGGAGCTTTCTCAATATCTAGAAACCTTAGTCTTTCTTGGGTTAGATATTTGAACTGAATAGCATGTTTCCACCATTCCTTATTGCCTGTGATTAACTGCCATAAAATTTTTGCTCACAGGGCGATATTCACCAAATTTGGATCACAAACTCCGAGCCCCCCATTTTTTATTAGAGCCCTGACTATTTCCCATCAGACTAGGTGCAATATTTTATTATTGTAGCGACCACCTTTTCATAAGAACCTTCGGATTTCTTGTGCTATCACTGCCTTGATTGATTTTGGCGTGAAAAGTGAGGAGAATTGGAAGACAGGTAAAGCATAGAGGATTGATTTAATTAACATGATTCTGCCAGTCGGATTCAACCATTACGATCCCCAATAGGTTTTTTTTTTTTTAAACTTGTCCAGGATGGGGATCCAATAATTGAAAGGAATCAATTTTAGGCTAATCGGGATCCCAAGATACTTGAAGGATTTCCAATTTTCTTCATATTCAAAATGAGGGATCCTAGTTATTTGCATGGTCAAGATCTGAGAAATGTTCCATGTATAAATATTACTTTTGGATTCATTGAAAATTCCTCTCGATGCCTTTGTAAAGGATTCAAGTGATAGTTTGAATCTACAGGCAATGATTGTAGAGCCCCCCCCCAAAAGAATTGTATCATCTGTGAATTGTGAGTGATTCAGTCGACACAGCCCTAGGGAAATATTAATACCAGGAATAGACTTGAGCCTCCTCTCCTTCTCCAAAATCCTGCTAAGATAGTATTGATCCAGGTGGATATCGGTGGCCATCCACCTCTTCCAACTGGCTCACATACAATTTTTCATTTTGGCAGTTTTTTTATAGTTTTTTGAGTCCCAAACTTCTGGGGTCGTTTTGAGGCCCTAAACAATGTTTTTTTGGACTTTTTTGGGGAGCAGGAACTTTAATATTATACATTAACCCTCAGTGGAAGTTTTAGTTATTGGATAGACCTTTCCGACGAGGTATCGAAAACCCCAAACGAAGATCGTATGCAAAAGTTACACCCCTGAGAAGTTGACATATCAACTACCCCCATCGGGGCCTGCAGACCTTTTGGCTTTTCATCTTCCGGGGTTAGGGTTTTGGATTTTATTTATGTTAAAAATTCCTTTTGAGCCTCATTTTAACATCCATATTCTTGCGAATGAGAATAGTCGTCACATCTCTTCTCAGAGATAAGTTTCCACCATTCTAGCGAGTTCATTCACTCCGTATTTTACAGTTCTGTACATTTCGCTCATTAATAGAAATTGTGTATTACTGTATCTCTATGTTTATTGTTATATCTTTGATATATATTTGTTATATTATTGGATATCCAATATATCTCTGTACATTTATTTATTATATCTCCACTCTCATTTCGTGCCGAAAATAATCAGGATCAGTGGTATCAGAGCAGGTTGCTTTTGATCATTTTTCAGTGCATGTCCCGGACGAGGTCTGAGTGTAGCAAGTTGTGTCCCGATCTTGTCTCTCTTGAGAAAAATCGCTCTCACATGCCCAAGAAACCTTGCATGGCGGAAGAAAAAAAACTTGATGGAGCACGAGATTATATTAATACGTTTCTTCAACAAGCTCTCATGTGATAGAGGGGACGAAATGATGGAGAATTTTTCCCACCTACTTCAATGACTGTCGATAAACTCAGACACATATTCATCAAGCGACCACTTTGGAGGCACCTCTCCTTTCAAGGTACAAGTCAATTTTGATATTCCTGTATTTGAAGGTCAAATAAATGCGGATGCCCTAGAAAAATGGTTAAATATTCTAGAAGGTTACTTCTTTATTCACAATTTTTCCAACATGGAAAATATCACCTTCACACTCCTTAAGGCTCTCCCCCATGTAAAACATTGGTGGGAAACTTACTGGGAGCAAAGCTCTATAGAAGAGTCTGGAATATATGGGGCCGAGCCCACTTGGGATTTTTTTGTAGATGCGGTCAAGGAACAATTATACACTGTTGGCAACTATGATGACCAATACATGAGATGGACCAGACTATGGTAAGAGAGGGGCCAAACAGTGTCAGAGTTCACAAATATTTTCCATACCTTGTGCACCAAGTTGGGTATCAAAGACTCCGAGCGACATCTGGTTTTGAAATATCGCGGGGCTCTACATAGGTACATCCAAACTGAAATGGATTTCCTGGACATCTCATCACTGGGAGCTGCCTATCGATATGATGTCAAAATCGAGCATAAATTTGGGTACCAAAAAATAATGGGAGAAGACAAATCATCGACACATACCCCACTGCTACTATCACAACTGCAATAATTCAACCAGGAGAACCTACAGATCCTGAAGAGGGGGAGTGCCTCTTCCATTCACAGATATGGGTGAAGGGGAACTTGTTGAATTTCATTGTTGATAGCGGAAGCCAGAAGAACCTCATCTCAGCAGAGGTCATCAAATAGTTGGGATTGTCGACAACACCACACCCGCAACCATACAACATCAAGTGGCTTCACCATGGATGGGATCTCTATTTCAGCCAACAATGCCAATTGTGATACATCATCCATCCCTTCAAGGATGAGGTATTATGTGATGTTGCCCCACTGGATGTATGTGATGTTCTTTTAGGTCAACCATATATGTGGAAGCACCATGTTATTTATGAGTCTCGACCCCGTAGTGTCATTTTTACTCTAGGAGGTCATCTCTACAGGATAAAAAATGTTTCCAACTACTATCCCACCTAAATAGTTCCACAAGGTAGTATCTCATACTACAAAATTAATCTTCTTCACAATCTGTTCAAAAGGTGAACATTAGGACACTGTAACCTCTACAGCCTTGGCCCAAGACCGTCCTTTCCAACAGAAGCAGATTGTAGAAGAGAAAAAAGATACAATTGTTTCTTTACCTACAATGGTACCTACACACTACCCAATAAAGCCAAGATACAACATGTTGGTTGAAAATATTCAACCCCACCAACAATAGGTTCACGATAGTCTTCAACAAGCTAAGCAACACAACTTCTCTAGCAAGGCAAGCAACTCACCAGGATTCAGATTCAACAAACGCTTTCCCCTCTCACCCGGGAAATCAACGCAATGGAGGCCATTGCTTCATAATGAGTGAGGATTGATCCAGGTTTATATCGGTGGCCACCCACCTATTCCAATTGGCTCACATACAATTTTCCATTTTAGCAGTTTTTTTACAGTTTTTCGAGTCCCAAATTTCTGGGGTCGTTTTGAGGCCCTAAACGATGATTTTTTGGACTTCTGGGGGGCCAAGATCACATAGTCGCGTGCCCTGATCCCTAATAGAAGTTTCAGTTCTCATATATACCTTTCCGATGAGGTATCAAACACCCTAAACAAAGATCATATGAAAAATTACACCCCCGGGAATTTGACATATCAACTACCCCCATCGGGGCCCACAAACCTTTTGGATTTTCATCTTCCGGGGTTAGGGTTTTGGATTTTATTTATGTTAAAAAGGACTTATGAGCCTCATTGTAACATATATCTTCTTGCAAATGAGTGTAGCTGTCACATCTCTTCTTAGAGATAAGTTGCCACCATTCTAGCAAGTTCATTCACTCTGTATTTTACAGTTCTATACATTTCACTCATTAATAGAAATCATGTATTAATGTATCTCTATGTTTATTGTTATATCTCTGTTATATATCTTTTATATTATTGGATATCTGATATATCTATGTACATTTCTTTATTATATCTCTGATCTCATTTCATTTCAAAAATAATCTGAATCAGTGGTCTCAGAGCAGTCTGCTCTTGATCATTTTTCAGTGCATGTCCCCGACAAGGTCCGATTATAGCAAGTTGGGTCTCGAGATTATATCTCTTGAGAACAATCACTCTCGCACGACCAAGAAACCCTCCATGGCAAGAGAAAATAAAATGATGGAGCAGAAGAATATATTAATCTGTTGCTTGAGAAAGCTCTCACGTGACATAGGGACGAAATGATGGAGAATTTTTCCCACATCCTTCAACGCCTACCGATAACAACATGCACATCTTCATCAAGCAACCACTTTGGAGGCATCTCTCCTTCAAGGTGCAAGTCAATTTTGATATTCTCATATTTGAAGGTCAGATAGATGTGGATGCCCTAGAAAAATGGTTAAATCTGCTAGAAGGTTACTTCACTGTTCACAATTTTTCCGAAAGGGAAAAGATCACCTTCACACTCCTTAAGGTTCTCCCCCATGAAAAACATTGGTGGGAAACTTACTAGGAACAAAGATCCACAGAGGAGTCTAGAATTTATGGGGCCGAGCCCACTTGGGATTTTTTTGTAGATGCGGTCAAGGAACAATATTACCCCATTGGTAAATATGACGACCAATACATGAGATGTACCACATTTTGAGTCCCAAATTTCTTGGGCCATTTTGAGGCCCTAAACGATGATTTTTTGGACTTTTGGGGGGCCAATAGCACATAGTTGCATGCCCTGATCCCTAATAGAAGTTTTATTTCTCATATAGACCTTTTCGACGAGGTATCGAATGCCCTAAACAAATATCGTATGAAAAAGTTATGCCCCCGTGAAGTTGACATATCAACTAGCCCCATCGGGGCCCGCAAACCTTTTGGCTTTTCATCTTCCGGGGTTAGGGTTTTGGATTTTATTTATGTTAAAAATGACTTCTGAGCCTCATTGTAACATCTATCTTCTTGCAAATGAGTGTAGCCGTCACATCTCTTCTTAGAGATAAGTTTCCACCATTCTAGCAAGTTCATTCACTCTGTATTTTACAGTTCTATACATTTCGCTCATTAATAGAAATCGTGTATTACTGTATATCTATGTTTATTGTTATATCTATGTTATATATATTTTATATTATTGGATATCTGATATATCTCTGTACATTTCTTTATTGTATCTCCTATCTCATTTCATGTCGAAAATAATCCGAATCAGTGGTCTCAAAGCAGTCTGCTCTTGATAATTTTTCAGTGCATGTCCCCGACAAGGTCCGATTATAGCAAGTTGGGTATGGATCGTGTCTCTCTTGAGAACAATCACTCACGCACGCCCAAGAAACCCTTCATGGAGAAAGAAAATAAAAACGACGGAGTAGAAGAATATATTAATCTATTGCTTGAGAAAGCTCTCACACGACTGAGGGACGAAATGATAGAGAAATTTTCCCACATCCTTCAACGCCTGCCGATAACAACATGCACATCTTCATCAAGCGACCACTTTGGAGGCACCTCTCCTTTCAAGGTACAAGTCAATTTTGATATTCTCATATTTGAAGGTCAGATAGATGCATATGCCCTAGAAAAATGGTTAAATCTGCTAGAAGGTTACTTCTCTGTTCACAATGTTTTCTAAAGGGAAAAGATCACCTTCACACTCCTTAAGGTTCTGCCCCATGAAAAACATTGGTGGGAAACTTACTAGGAGAAAAGATCCACAGAGGAGTCTGGAATTTATGGGGTCGAGCCCACTTGGGATTTTTTTGTAGATGCGATCAAGGAACAATATTACCCCATTGGTAATTATGATGACTAGTACATGAGATGGACCACACTGTGGCAAGAGAGGGGTCAAACAATGTTGGAGTTCACAAATAATTTCCATACCTTGCGCACCGAGATGCGTATCAAAGGCTCCGAGCGACATCTGGTTCTGAAATATCGTGGGGCTCTGCATAGGTACATCCAAACCGAAATGGATTTCCTAGACATCTCATCACTGGGAGTTGCCTATCGATATGCTACTGAAATTGAGAAGAAATTTATGCACCAGAATAAGCAGGAGTTTGGGTCTGCAAATACACAATAACCAAATAATGGTAAAGACGACCCTAACAACCAACCTTTAGAAAACCAATCCAAGCCACATGGAAATAAAGGTAACAGAAAGACAAAGAAGGACACTGGAAAGTGGTGCGATTTCCACAAAAGGCCCTAGCACAACACTGATGAATGTCGCTCAAAATAGTCATTGGTGGCCGAGATCAAAGAAAAAGAGTCAAACCCAGATTCAAAAAATAATGGGAGAAGACAGATCATCGATGTAGACCCCACTGCTAATGTCGCGACCCCAATAAATCAACTAGAAGAAATAACAGATCCTGAAGAGGGGGAGCGCCTCTTCCATTCATAGATGTGGGTGAAGGGGACCCCATTGCATTTCATTGTTGATAGCGGAAGCCAAAAGAGCCTCATCTCAACATAGGTTGTCAAACAATTGGGATTGTCTACAACACCACACCCACAACCATATAACATCGGGGGGCTTCGCCAGGGACGATATCTCTGTGTCAACCAACAGTGTCAATTGTCATATGACATCCAACCCTTCAAGGATGAGGTATTATGTGATGTTTCCCCACTGGATGTCTGTGATGTTTTTTTGGGCCAACCATATATGTGGAAGCGCCATGTTATTTATGAGTCTCGAACCCATAGTGTCATTGTTAATCTGGGGGGTCATCTCTACAAGATACCAGAGGTATTTCCAACTATTGTCCCACGTAAATAATGCCACAAGGTAGTATCTCATACTAAAAAATTCAGCTTCTTCACAATTTGTTCAAAAGGTGAACAAGACACTACAACCACTAGAGCCTTGGCCCAAGACCTTCCTTTCCAACATAAGCATATTGTAGAAGAGAAAGAAGATACAATTGTTTCTTCACCTACAATGGTACCTACGCACTGCCCATTCAAGCCAAGATACAACAGGTTGGTTGAATAGATTCAACCCCGCTAGCGACAGGTTCATGATAGTCTTCAACAAGCTAAGAAACACAACTTCTCCAGCAAGGCAAGTAGCTCACCAAGATTCATATTCAACAAACGATTTCCCCTCTCCCCCTAGTACTCAATGCAATGGAGACAATTGATTCCTAAGGAAGGAGGATTGATCGAGTTGGATATTGGTGGCCACCCACCTCTTCCAATTGACTCACATATAGTTTTCCATTTTGATAGTTTTTTTACAGTTTTTGGAGTCCCAAACTTTCGGGGCTGTTTTGAGACCCTAAACAATGTTTTTTTTTTTACTTTTTGGGGGCCAGGGGTTTATAATGGAATGCCTTGACCCCCAACATAATTTTTACTTCTCGAATATACCTTTGCGATGAGGTATCAAACACCCCAAACAAAGAATGTATGCAAAATTTATGCCCCAGGAAGTTGACGTATCAACTACCCCCATTAGGGCTTGCAAACCTTTTCTCTTTTCATCTTCTGGGGTTAGCGTTTTGGATTTTATTTATGTTTAAAAGGACTTCTGAGCCTCATTGTAACATCCATATTCTTTCAAATGAGCGTAGCCATCACATCTCTTCTCAGAGATAACATGCCACCATTCGAGCGAGTTCATTCACTCTGTATTTTACAGTTCTGTACATTTCGTTCATTAATAGAAATTGTGTATTACTGTATCTATGTGTTTATTGTTATATCTCTGCTATATATTTGTTCTATTAATCGATATTTGATATATCTCTGTACATTTATTTATTGTATCTCTGCTCTCATTTCATGTCGAAAATAATTTGTATCAGTAGTATTAGAGAAGGCTTCTCTTGATCATTTTTCAGTGCATGTCCTCGACGAGGTCCGAGTATAGGAAGTTGGGTCTCGAGCTTGTATCTCTTGAGGAAAATCACTCTCACACGCCCAATAAACCCTCTATGGTGGAAGAAAATAAAAACAACGGAGAAGAAGATTATATTAATCTATTACTTGAGCAAGCTCTCACACGACAAAGGAACGAAATGATGAATAATTTTTCCCACATCGTTCAACACATGTCAATAAAAACAAACACATCTTCATCAAGCGACCACTTTAGAGGCACATCTCGTTTCAATGTACAAGTCAATTTTGATATTCTCGTATTTGAAGGTAAGGTAGATGCGGATGCCCTAGAAAAATGGTTAAATTTGCTAGAAGGTTACTTCTTTGTCCATAATTTTTCCGATAGGGAAAACATCACCTTCGCACTCCTTAAGGCTCTCCCCCATGTCAAACATTGGTGGGAAAATTACTGCGAGAAAATCTCCATAGAGGAGTTTGGAATATATGGGTTGAGCTCACTTGGGATTTTTTTATAGATGCGGTCAATGAACAATATTACCCTATTGGTAACTATGACGACCAGTACATGAGATGGACCACACTGCGGCAAGAGAGGGGCCAAATTTTTTTGGAGTTCACAAATACTTTCCATACCTTGCGCACCAAACTGGGTATCAAAGACTCCAAGTGACATATGGTTTTGAAATACCGTGAGGCTTTGCATAGGTACATCCAACCCGAAATGGATTTCTTGGACATCTCATGAGTGGGAGTTGCCTATCGATATGTTGTCAAAATCAAGCAGAAATTCAGGCACCAAAACAAGCGGGAGTTTGGGTCTGCAAATCTGCAACAACCAAAGAATGGTAAAGACGACCCTAACAACCAATGTTGAGAAAAGCAATCCAAGCCACACGACAAGAAGGGTAATAGAAAGACGAAGAAGGACACTGAAAAGTGGTGCGATTTCAACAAAATCCCCTAGAAAAACACCGATGAATGTCGCTAAAAAAATTCATTAGTGGCCAAGATCAAATAAAAAGAGTGGAACCCAGATTCATAAAATAACGGGAGAATATAGATCATCGACGCAGACCCCACTACTACTGTCGCGACCACAACAACTCAACCAGCAGAACCAACAAATCCTGAAGAGGGGGAGCACCTGTTCCATTCATCGATGTGGGTGAAGGGGACCCCGTTTCATTTAATTGTTGATAGCTAAAGCCGGAAGAACCTCATCTCAGCAGAGATCGTCAAACAATTGGGATTGTCGACACCATCGGGTGGCTTCGCCTAGTACGAGATCTCAATGTCAACCAACAGTTTCGATTGTCACATGACATCCATCCCTTCAAGGATGAGGTATTATGTGGTGTTTCCCCACTGGATGTATGTGATGTTCTTGTGGGCCAACCATATATGTGGAAGCACCATGCTATTTATGAGTGTTGACCCCGTAGTGTCATTGTTACTCTTGGGGATAATCTCTATAGGATACCAGATGAAGTTCTAACTACTGTCCCACCTAAATAGTGCCAAAAGGTAGTATCTCATACTACAAAATTCAAATTCTTCACAATCTGTTCAAAATGTGAATAGAAGGACACTGCAACCACTGCAGCCTTGGCCCAAGACCTTCCTTTCCAACAGAAGCATATTGTAGAAGAGAAAGAAGATACAATTATTTCTTCACCTACAATGGTACCTACACACTTTTGAATCAAGCCAAGATACAACATGTTGGTTGAATACATTCAACCCCGTCAGCGGCAGGTTCATGACAATCTTCAACAAGCTAAGTAGCGCAACTTCTCCAGCAAGGCAAGCAACTCACCAAGATTCATATTCAACAAATGCTTTCCCCTCTCCCCCGGGAACTCAACACAGTGGAGACCATTGCTTCCTAAGGAGGGGGGATTGATCCAGGTGGATATCAGTTGCCACCCACCTCTTCCAATTGGCTCAGATACAATTTTCCATTTTGGCAGTTTTTTAACAGTTTTTCGAGTCCCAAACTTTCGGGGCCTTTTTGAGGCCGTAAATGATGTTTTTTTGGAATTTTGGGGGGCCAGGGGTTATTTTTGGAATACACTAACCCCTGACAAAAGTTTTAATTCTCGAATATACCTTTCCGATGAGGTATCAAATGCCCCAAACGAAGATCGTATGCAAAAGTTACGCCCCTGGGAAGTTGACGTATCAACTACCCCCATCGGGGCCCACAAACCTTTTGGATTTTCATTTTTCGGGGTTAGGGTTTTGGATTTTATTTATGTTAAAAAGGCCTTCTGGGCCTCATTGTAACATCCATCTTCTTATGAATGAGAGTATCTGTCACATCTCTTCTCAGAGATAAGCTGCCACCATTCTAGCGAGTTCATTCACTCTATATTTTACAGTTCTGTACATTTCGCTCATTAATAGAAATTGTGTATTAATGTATCTTTGTGTTTATTGTTATCTCTCTACTATATCTTTTTTCTATTATTGGATATATGATATATCTTTTTACACTTATTTATTATATCTCCACTCTCATTTTGTGCCGAAAAATAATCCAGATTAGTAGTATCAAAGAAGGTTGCTCTTGATCATTTTTCAGTGCATGTACTCGACGAGGTCCGAGTATCACAAGTTGGGTCTCGAGCTTGTCTCTCTTGAGGAAAATCACTCTCACATGCCCAAGAAACCCTCCATGGCAGAAGAAAATAAAAACAATGAAGCATAAGATTTTATTAATCTATTACTTGAGCAAGCTCTCACATGACAGAGGGACGAAATGATGGAGATTTTTTCCCACATCCTTCAATGCATGACGATAATAACAGGCACATATTCATCAAGCAACCACTTTGGAGGCACATCTCCTTTCAAGGTACAAGTCAATTTTGATATTCTCGTATTTGAAGGCCAGGTAGATGCAAATGCCCTAGAAAAATGGTTAAATCTGCTAGAAGGTTACTTCTCTATTCACAATTTTTCCGACAGGGAAAAGATCACCTTCACACTCCTTAAGGCTCTCCCTCATGTCAAACATTGATGGGAAACTTACTGGGAGAAAATATCCACAGAGGAGTTTGGAATATATGGGGTCAGGCCTACTTGGGATTGTTTTGTAGATGTGGTCAAGGAATAATATTACCCTCTTAGTAACAATGACGATCAATACATGAGATGGACCACCTTGCGCACCAAACTGGGTATCAAATAATCCAAGTGACATCTGGTTTTGAAATACCGTGAGGCTATGCATAGGTACATCCAAACCGAAATGGATTTCCTGGACATCTCATTAGTGGGAGCTGCCTATCGACATGCTGTCAAAATCAAGAAGAAATTTAGGCACCAGAACAAGCGGGATTTCAGGTCTACAAATTTGTAGCAACCAAAGAATGGTAAATACGACCCTAACAACCAACGTTCATAAAATAAATCCAAGCCATACGACAAGAAGGGTAATATAATGATGAAGAAGGACATTGGAAAGTGGTGTGATTTCCACAAAATCCCCTAGCAAAACACCGATGAATGTTGCTCAAAAAAGTCATTGGTGGTCGAGATCAAAGAAAAAGAGTCGAATCCAAATTCAGAATCTGATTCAGAAAATAATGGGAGAAGATAGATCATTGATCCATACCCCACTGCTACTGTTGCGACTGCAACAACTCAACCAGAAGAACCAACAGATCCTTAAGAGGGGGAGTGCCTCTTCCATTCATATATGTGGGTGAAGGGAACCTCATTGCATTTCATTGCTAATAGCAGAAGCCAGAAGAACCTCATCTTAGTAGAGGTTGTCAAACAAGTGGGATTGTCAACAACACCACACCCGCAGTCATACAACCTCGAGTGGCTTCGTCAGGGATGAGACCTTCATGTCAGCCAATAGTGTCGATTGTCATACGACATCCATCCCTTCAAGGATGAAGTATTATGTGATGTTTCCCCACTGGATGTCTGTGATGTTCTTTTGGGCTAGCCATATATGTGGAAGCGCCATGCTATTTATGAGTCTCAACCCCGTAGTGTCATTGTTACTCTAGGGGGTCATCTCTATAAGATACCAGAGGTAGTTCCAACTACTGTCCCACCTAAGCAGTGTTGCAAGGTAGTATCTCATACTGCATAATTAAACTTCTTCACAATCTGTTCAAAAGGTGAAAAAAAAGACACTACATCCACTGCAGCCTTGGCCCAAGACCTTCCTTTCCAACATAAGCATTTTACAGAAGAGAAAGAAGATACAATTGTTTCTTCACCTACAATGGTACCTAAACCCTGCGTAGTCAAGCCAAGATATAACAAGTTGGTTGAACAGATTCAGCCTCGCCAGCGACAACTTTGTGACAGTCTTCAACAAGCTAAGCATCACAACTTCTCCAACAAGGAAAACAACTCACCAAAATTCAGATTCAACAAATGCTTTCCCCTCTCCCTCGGGAACTCAACGCAATGGATCCCATTGCTTCCTAAAGAGAGAGGATTGATCCAGGTGGATATCGGTGGCCATGCACGTCTTCCAACCGACTCACATATAGTTTTCCATTTTGGCAGTTGTTTTATAGTTTTTCGAGTCCCAAACTTCCGAGGCCATTTTGAGGCCCTAAACGATGTTTTTTTGGACATTTTGGGGGCTAGGGTATGTTAACTCATTGCCTTGACCCCCGATGGAATTTTTACTTCTAAGATAGACCTTTCCGACGAGGTATCAAACACCCCAAACAAAGATCGTATGCAAAAGTTATGGCCTCGGGAAGTTGACGTATCAACTACCCCCATTGAGGCCCACAAACCTCTTGGCTTTTCATATTCCGGGGTTAGGGTTTTGAATTTTATTTATGTTAAAACGACCTTTTGAGACTCATTGTAACATCCATCTTCTTGCGAATGAGCGTAGCTTTCACATATCTTCTCAGAGAGAAGCTCCCACCATTCTAGCGAGTTCATTCATTATGTATTTTACAGTTCTGTACATTTCGCTCATTAATAGAAATTGTGTGTTACTGTATCATTGTGTTTAATTTTATATCTCCGTTATATTATTGGATATCCGATATATCTCTATACATTTATTTATTATATCTCCACTCTCTTTTTGTGCCAAAAATAATCCAGATCAAATATGCCATTAAGATGTAAAGAATAGGGGAGAAGGGGAAGCCTTGCCTCAATCCCCTGGAGAGGGAGAATAAATCTAATGGGCGTCCATTTATTAATGGAGAAATCGATGGATGACTAATACATGCAGGTATCCAGGAGATGATATTAACACTAAATCCAAACCGATATAAGACTACTAGGAGGAAGCTATGTCTGACTGGGTGAAAAACATTGACCATATCTATCTTGATAGCCATGCCCTTCTCTTTCTGCTGATGGCTTGAATGAATTTCTTCATGTACAAGGATGATGTTATCCACCATTTGACACTTCTCAAAAAATCCTCCTTGGTTTGGAGAGATGATTGAGGGAAGAAGGGGTTTTAACCTATTCACAACGATTTTAGAGATGGTATTATGTGAGACATTGCATAGAGAAATTGTCCCGAACCTTGCAAAGGAACAAGGGTAGGAGTCTTTGGAATTAAGGCTAAAAAGGAAAATTTTGTAGCCCCACTGATTTTAGACGACCTCTGATAATACTAGATCATTCAGACCAAATATACCTTTATGATTTTCCAACACTTCTGATGAAAACGGGTCGAGAAACCATCCAAACCAGGAGCTTTGTCTGAATCCATTCGACAAATTACCTCCCACACCTCTTTCTCTGAAACTGGACGAGTGAACAAAATGTTATCACTATCAGAAACCAACTTGGGGATGTTATAGAGAAGGTCCTCTGTAATTTCTAACTCAAAGTGGGGGACCTTATATTAAAGAGTTTCAAAGTGCCTTTTAGCTTCCTGCTTGATCTTCTCATAATCCGTGGTCAGTTCACCAGTAGCAGAATAAATCTCTTTCACCCGGTTGAACCAAATTTTAGATTTTTCCTGCCAATGAAAATAATTTGTACTATGATCTCCTTATTTTAACCATAAACTTCTAGATTTGAGTCACCAATATGCTTCCTCTTTGGGAATCTCCTTATTCATGGATTGATAAGTTTATCTCTCCTTCAGGATGAGATCGGAAATGGGAGATTGTTACCATAGATTTCATTACTAAGTTTCGCACAACAACAAGGAAACATGATTCCATCATGGTAGTGGTGGACAAGCTTACAAAGGCCGAACATTTTATTCCAATCAAGATGACACATAAGGCAACCAAAATTGCAAAAAAGGAAATTTCCAAGCTACATGGTGTGCCTAAGGCAATCGTATCTGACAGAGATACCAATTTCACTTCCAATTTTTGGAAACAGTTGTTCAAAGGATTTGGAACAAATCTAAATTTTAACACAACTTATCATACAAAATTAGATGGGAAGACAGAGAGGGTCAACATATAATTGAAGATATGATAAGAATGTATGTAATGGATCAACCTTCCAAGTGGAAAGAGTATCTTCATTTGGTTGAGTTTTCTTATAAAAATGGATATCAACCATCATTGAAGATGATCTTGTTTGAAGCTTTGTATGGAAAAAAAATGCAACACACCAGTGATATGGGATAACCCAATGGACAGATTAGTAATTGGGCCAAAATTTCTAAGAGAAATGGAAGAATAGATTATAAAAACAAAGTAGAATTTAAAGATTGCACATGATAGAAATAAAATCTGCGGGGAGAAGGGAAGAGCACATAGGGAATTTAAAGTGGGTGAGCATGTGTTCCTGAAAAGTGAAGGAAAAATGAGTTCATTGAAATAAGGAATTTGTCCAAAGTTGGAAATGAGATATTGTGGGCCATTTGAAGTCCTAGAGAGGATAGGCTTGGTTGCGTACATGCTTACATTGCCTGCATCCATGATAGTTCATAATGTGTTTCATGTGTCTTTATTAAATAAGTATGTGCCCTATCCTAACCATGTGATTGATTAGACTATGATCCAGTTGGAGCACAAAGGGAATTTTCAGGTGGAGTTGGTGCACATACTAGACCAAAAATTAAAAGTGCATAGGAACCGAGCCATCGACCCGGTAAAGGTCCAATGGACTTGCTATGGTCATGAAGACGCTACATGGGAGCATGAAGAGGCCATGTGGGAAGAGTACCCACAATGTTTTGTAGTTTTTTGAGGAAATATGAATGTGCATTTGTACATATGTGTACAATGACTCCATTTTGGTTGAGCTAGCCAAGTACTTGGAGCCACAACTTTGAGACTTCTTGTCAATTTTGTGTTAGAGCCTTGGATGATCCGAAAATATGTTTTAACGAAAATGGTTGAGTTTTAAAGCATGAGTTAAATTACCATTTAGGAATTGAATGAAAGAGGAAAAATGAAAGAGGAAACATAACAACCATTCAACAATCAGACTTGAACATAAGCATGAATAACATCAAACCATAATAAGAGAAGTTGATAACAGAGTTCGACAATCTCGCCTATGTCTCCGGGCCTTTGTCTCCGTGGGTGAGGTTTTCTTATTTTTGTTCAAAGATTTAAAAGTACATCACAACAATGCCAAAAGAATTACAAATTGATCTGGTCTTTTTCTACCAGATCTCAAGAACCCAACAAAACTGATGGCACCGAAAACGGATGAACAAAGCTCCCAGAAATGGCTCGCAAAGGTGCTCTCCTCAATGGCTTCCCTACATAAAAATGGATTTGGCTTGGAAATTATTCCTCATTTCTCTATTCTAAAACTCCCTTTGGATTTAACAACCTCCCAACTTCTCCCCAAGATCTAGCCTCAAAAAGGGCCCAAGATCCTCCAAAAATGGATTAAATCTCCCAAATCTGGCTAATAATCCATTAAAAATCATATAATAATGTTTTAAAAACCCACTTTGTAAATAATCATGGCATCCCATTTTCTCCACACTCCTTGGCATATGGGGCGATCCCACGTGCCCAAGCGTTAAGGCCTAGTTGCTGGCCCCCTCACCATTCGACCCCTGGTTACATTGTATGGTGATATGACCGCCACCCAAGATCCATGTGCCCTAACCTTCTTAGCCCTCGATCATAGCTCCTGGATATGCGCCTCGGTCAATGGGCTAGCCCGACCGACTGGGTGTTATCCAATGCAATTCCTTTCTAACAATAGAGTAACGGTCCTATGCATATCCCACATGATCAAGGCTAGACTCCAACAATTATCTGTGCACGCCAAAGTGTAAGGAATGGTCATATGTGATGGTTCACATGCCCAAGCACCGAGTGCTGGAACAAAAGTCAGGGCTAAACCTCAGTGCATTCTAGTCATATAGAAAGGTTGTATGTGCGGAGGGCTGGGGCTAGGCCCCAACCCTTTTCTGCTCGAATATACAACATATAATACTTTAAATAAAAGTTTGCAACTATATAGGTTAAGTCGTAACGTGGGCGGGCTGGTAGCCTAACACCTGCCAAAGCTCTCGCATGGACCATAGGTCACGGGTTCGATTCCCATTGAACCCATAAATTTTTCCATAAACTGACAACCAATCAATGGGTGCCACGTGGTAGCCCATGACTGGGCCATGTGGCATCGTACCATTCACCAAATAATTGCCGTGTGTCATACGCCTATTCGTCCACCTGTCAGTTGTCATGCCCAGTCAACAACCTTCCAACTCACTACCACGTCATCCCGTGCCACATCAACTCATGCCAACTATACCTGCCACGTTAGCCCATGCCTTGTCAACTCATGCCAACTGTACATGCCACATCAGCCCGTGCCATGTGTCATCCTTGCAGTGGTGCCATGTGTCATGATTTGACTCATCCACATCTTCACATGTCCACGTCAATGCTAATGCACCATGCCACGTCAGTTGTATGACCGTACATCCTGTACAGTCAGCTTCCATGTCAGCACTGTACAAACTATATAGTTAACATTTTTTTCCCTGTTTGGCGAAACGAACAGACCGCGATATCTTTCGCATACGATGTTCGTTTGAGCTTGTTCAAGTTGTGTTGGGTTCGTATCGATGAGGTATACGCACATGTCCATTTTGAATCCATTATGAACACTTTTATTTTTAGGCCTTCCTGGAACCATTTTGGTCCCTGGATCCAATTCTAGATCACACCTCCCCACTAAATACCTTTTTGTCCTCCAAAAGGTTACTGACTAGTCATCAAGTGCGGGATAGGCCACCCCACATGTTCTCTGTCTTTAAACTTTATCCTATGCACTTGTCTCATCAAGATCAACTGCAAAACAACCATGATAACTGACAACATGTTGTTAGCCACTTGTATCCTGTCACATCTTACTGAAGACACTATCATCCATGTTGACAACATTACTAATGATAACATCAGAAATATGACTGCAAATGAGTTAATATGTTTGTAATACTTGCACGACATTAGCTTATCTTGAAGCAAAGTGTGATTGATCTTCCATTCTAGAATCATCTCTTGTTCTTTCTTAAGATCAATTACTTGATTTGAAACAATTATAGGTGTGATTCTTGCATGAGATGCCTTTCTTAATTGTTCCATTGTTTGAAGAGATTGATTTGCTTTAAAATGATGAGCATGTACAACATATTCTTTGTTTGCTTTGATTAAGTGATATTGAATATGTTCCATGTAGAAGATTGTTTTACGATCATATAAGTAAGGACTACCTAAGACCATTCCACATTCACTGAGTGGCACCACATCACATGTTACCTCATCCACAAACTTAGATGAAATTGCAAACTTTAATGTGCATTGCTTTGTTATGTGCAATTTATGATTGTTTCTTATCCATTTAAGTGAGTAAGGATTATGATGCATCTGAGTGTTTAATCCCAATTGTTTAACCAATTCCTCTGAAATCAAGTTAGATTGAGATCCGCTATCTATCAATGTGTCGACCTTAGTGTGCCTCATTATGACCCTTATGTGAAACAATTTACTTCTAGAATCAAATCCATCACCAATTTTACCTGTTAAACCAACCAATGAGACTTTAGATTCATCACCTGAATCCGATCCCAAGTCTGTTGTCCATGTTGTTTTCTCTGATACCACTTGATATGAAAAGATCTTTTAAACGACAATGGTTAAGTTATTTTGCATGAGTTAAATTACCATTTAGGAAACTAATGAAAGAGGAAGAATTATAGATGAAACATGACATCCATAAAGCAATATACAGATCTGAACATAAGCATAAAGTAACATTAAACCATAACAAGAGAAGTTGATAATGGAGTTCGGAAACCTCGCCTACGTCTCCGGGCCTTTATCTCAGGGGGTGAGGGTTTTCTTATTTCTGTTCAAAGCTTTAAAATTACATCATAACAGTTCTAAAAAGGTTACAAACTGATATGGTCTTTTTCTACCATATCTCAAGAACCCAACAAAACTGACAGCATTGAAATCAGATGAATGAAGCTCCCATAAATGGACCACAAAGGTGCTCTCCTCAAAGGCTTCCCTGCATACAAATGGCTTTGGCTCAACAATACTTCAACATTTCTCTGTTCTGAACCTCCCTTTCCTCTCTTTGAACCACTTCAGTCTCTTCTCAGGATGCAATTGACAACAATGATCCTCATCATGCCTTTCTTTCTTGCAATGCTTGTAAGAGGGCTTCTCTTCCTTTCTTGCCACTGAATTTGCCTTCTTTCCATTCCACTTTCTTTTGTCCTCTTTTCTCGAAGACGATTCCCCTCATACACCAACCCCTGTTTTCCCTGTCTTAATGTATGTAGCTTGAACATAAACCTCATCAATATTGTTAGGTCCAAACATAAATACATTGTTACGAATGTGGGCAGGTAAACCTCCTATATACTTCATAAGAGTTTCTTGGGTATGTAAAGGAATATCTAACATCAATGCCATCTTAAGAAAACCATCTATGTATTCTTGCACTGTTTGTCCTTTTCTTAGTTTAAGACTTTTCCATTCAATTAAAGATTTCTCTTTATAACCCAAAGGATAGAATTGATTTCTAAGTGCATAAATAAAACTTTACCATGATGGAAATACATTACCCACTTGTTGCGTGCCATTTTGCAACTTGCTTTACCACCAAATGAGTGTTGTGCATGCAAGTCTAAGCGATGCTAACTTGATTTGAGTGGCCTCATCTTTGATTTGTTTCACACTGCAATAAACCTCCATCCATCTGAACCAATTATCAAGTTTCTCTGCATTGACTTCACCATCATACATGGGTAATTTAAATTTTACATCAAGCTTAAGTAAAGGCATTTCATGTTTATGTTTATGGACATGTTTTCTTGCAATGTATTTAGAACTTGAACTTGAAGAAGAAGAAGATGATGGAGAAGAAGGAGGTGAAGGAGGAATTTGAGGAGGATCCTCTCCTTCTTCACTTTTGACCTTTGAATATTCACCTAGATTCGGTCTCTTCCGTTCCAAGTAATCATCATACACAACCTTCATCATCTCCGACATGGTGAATAAATTCTTTCGAAACTCTTTCTCTTCATGAGAAAGTCCCTCTTCCGATGCCATCTTCTCGCTTTGATAAGTTCTCTTTCTCAATCAAATCTCAAGATTCTCTTCAACTAGCTCACCTTCACCACGATTCAACCTTTCCCTGGTAATCATGCAAACTCAAAAACCAATTGTCGACTAGCGCTGATACCACTTGATCCAAAAATATCTTTTAACGACAATGGTTGAGTTTTAAAGCATGAGTTAAATTACCATTTAGGAATTTAATGAAAGAGGAAACATAGCAAGAATTAAGAAATATACATATATGAACATAAGCATGAATAAAAACAAACCATAATAAGAGAAGTTGATAACGAAGTTCGACAATCTCGCTTACATTTCCGGGCCTTTGTCTCTGTGGGTGAGGCTTTCTTATTTATGTTTAAATATTTAAAAGTACATCAAAATAGTTCCAAAATGATTACAAACTAATCTGGTCTTGTTCTACCAGATCTCAAGAACCCAACAAAACTGACGGCATTGAAAACGGATGAACGGAGCTCCCAGAAATGGCCCGCAAAGGTGCTCTCCTCAATGGCTTCCCTGCATAAAAATGGATTTGGCTTGGAAATTATTCAACATTTCTCTGTTATGAACCTCCCTTTGGATTCAAGAACCTCTGGTTTATATAGACTTGAAGTGGGTAACAACCTCCCAACTTCTCCCTAATATCTGGCCTAAAAAAGGGTCCAAGATCCTCCAAAAACGGATTAAATCTCACAAATCTGGATAATAATCCATTAAAAATTATGTAATAATGTTTTTAAAACCCACTTTGAAAATAATCAGGGTGAAACCCCTTTTCTCCACGCTCCTAGGCATATGGGGCGTTTCCATGTTCCCAAGCGCTAAGGCTTGGCGCACTAGCTCCCTCACCATTCGACCCCTGGTTACATTGTATGGCCATATGGCCACCACCCAAGCTCCACGGGCCCTAACCTTCTTATCCCTCAGTCATAGCTCCTGGATATGCGCCTTGGTCGGGGGGATAGATCGACCGACCGAGCGCTATCCACTACAATTCTGTGCTAACAATAGAGTAACAGTCCTATGCATATCCCACAGGATCGGGGCTAGACTCCAACAGTTATCCGCGCGCGCCAAAGTGTAAGGAATGGTCATATGTGATGGTTCACATGCCCAAGCACCGATTACTGGAACAAAAGTTAGGGCTAAACCTCCGCGAATTCTAGTCATATGGCAAGGTCGTATGTGTCGAGGGCTGGGGCTAGGCCCCAACCCTTTTCCGCCCGAATATACAACATATAACACTTTAAATAAAAGTTTGCAACTGTATAGGTTAAGTCATAATGTGGGCGGGCTGGTAGCCCGACCCCTGCTAAATATCTCACTCGGACCATAGGTCACGAGTTCGATTCCTGTTGAACCCATAAATTTTTCCATAAACCGACAACCAATGAATGGGTGCCACGTGGCAGCCCATGACTGAGCCACGTGGCATCATACCATTCACCAAATAATTGCAACTTGTCATATGTCGATTCATCCACCTATCAACTGTCATTCCTAGTCAACAACCTACCAACTCACTGCCATGTCAGCCCATGCCATGTTAGCTCATGCCAACTGTACCTGCCACGTCAGCCCGTTCCCCATCAAATCATTCCAACTGTACCTGCCACGTCATCTCGTGCCACATGTCACCCTTGTGGTGGTGCCACATGTCACGATCTGACTCGTCCACATCTACACCTATCCACGTCAGCTCTAATGCACCCTGACACATCAGCTGTACAGTCGTATGACCTGTACAGTCAGCTTCCACATCAACACTGTACAGACTATACAGTCAAGAATTTTTTGCCTGTTTGGCGAAACGAACAGATGCGATATATTTCGCATAAGACGTTCGTTTGAGCCCGTTCAAGTTATTTTGGGTTTGTATCAAAGAGGCCTACACACACATCCATTTTGAATCCATTCTGAGAAATTTTATTTTTAGGCCTTCTTGGACCCATTTTGGTCCCTGGATCCAATCCTGGATCACTGGAAGGGAAGTGAGATCACTTGAGGGACTACGATGCAGAGAAGGGGGTACACTTCCTTGGGTTGTGTAGGTTGAGGGGAAAGAGAGATTACTGGTTGGAATTGCTACATGAATCACTAAAGTACAAAATTATCAAGTATTGTGATGCAATAATTTATGTATGTATACATGTACACCGATATGACAATGTTCCTTGAGGACAATGAAAAATGTAGGGATAGGGGATTGTGACACCCCATTTTTGATTCCTAATGTAGCACTGTATAATTGGAAATATTATGAATGGTCGGGGGCCTAGTGATGTAATATATAAACATTGTACATTGAAAATAATAAATTGAAATACACCACCGACTATAGACAGGTAAGGAACAGAGTAATGAGGGGATATGATTCCACGAGAGAGGGGGGCTCAATGGGGGTTTTGAGGAGTTTTCATATGCCTTGAGTCTTAATCCATCTTCATTAATCAATTTGTCATTTAGCCATTTATCTCTTTGACCTATTAAGCACTCAAGTCATTGAATTCATGTAAGAGGCTGAGTGAGAAGTCAACCTACTCAGTTATGATAGTAGGGGTTGAGTGTAATCACCTTTGGGGGAAAATTAAGAGTTAAGTAAGCACGATAAAAGAGGAATTTCAAGTAGGAAACAAAGTACTTTTTTTTGTAGTTATCAAGAGGGGAGAAAAACAAGATCCGAGTGTTAGGAAAGAGTTGTCAACCATAGTGTGTATTGAAGATAGCTTGTTGAAGATGGAAATTATGTTGAAAATGAGGTTGTCATGCATGTGCATGATTTTCTGTTAAGAAAAATTACCCAATAGCAAGTGAGCTTGTTGTGTGAGCACTCCTATTGTAGCTAGATTTCTTGGGCCCCCTAGTAGAGGGATTCTTGGTCGGTCTGTATTGGATCCCTAGATGGGATGGAGATTGTCTGAAGGACTGGAGTGCATAGAAGGAAATCTCATCCCTTGGGTTGTGCTGACTAATGGGAAAGAGAGCTTGGTGGTTGGAATTTGTGTAGGATTCATGTCACTAAGTTTTTAGTGAAGTTTTGAGTTGTTACAGTGGAATGTAGACACCCATGGGATCTTGTTCGTCCTTTTGGAATCATATCCCTAGCTCAGGGGTGGCTTGTTGCAGAGAGAGAATTGGTACAACATAGCCTACAATTAAGAGGAATGTCCTTTTTCTACAACCTGTTGTGTAAATCATTTTTAAAAGATAAGTATTTTAATCACTGTCATTTACAATTTTAATGTTATGATTGAATGTTGCATTTATTCTTTATTTTGTATATATGCATGTTGTTGCATGCTTTAATTGTCGGTGTGCATTTTTAAATCAGTTGCATTCATGAGTTTAATTATTAATGATAATTTCATAAGTGTGTATCTCATGTTGTTTATATTTCTGCATTTGAATCAAAGGATAGTCAATTTTGTAGTAATGTGGCCTAGCCAGGTAGTTGGGCATGTTACATAATGGTATCAAAGAAAAAAAATCGTGGTAGCATGCCTCAGTGAGTATCTCAGAACATTACAGTTCTCCTCTTTTGGGATAAAAGAAAGGAAAGATGAATTTGTTGGTCCCTCTATTTGATAAGCCTCGTGCATACATCTTGATAAGATTGAACTTGATTGTGTTCCAATATTCCATGTAAAAATGAATTGAAAAGTCGTTTTGGCTAGGATCCTTGTTTTGGGCAAGATCCCAAAGATATTTTTGAATTTACTCTTTAGACACTTTCTACATGAGAGCATTATTTACACCAAGAGATATCATAGAGGGAATATTTTATAACATAGCCACAATAACTTTTGGCTTAGGCCCATCCTTTTTTGTGTATAGGGCATTGAAATGATTGAGGACAACCTCATTTATCATGTCAAAGGATTTAAGCAATTCCCCACTAGAGGTAGAGATGTCTTTAACATTAATTTTCTAAAGTTTGGCTCTAGCTTGCTTGTGGAATAACACGATGCTCCTATCCCCTGCCACTAACCAGAGACTTATTGATTCGAGTCTCCATCTCATTTCTCTAGCTCGAAGGGATTTTTGAAATTTTTGGAAGGTCTCCTTTTATTCTAATAGTATCTCATGGGTGACCTACTCTTGCTCTAATTTGCTCCAGTTTTTCTTTGTTTTCTTGAATTTCTATTTCAGGTGGGAAATGAAAATTTGTGTCCCATTCTTTAAGCGCCTTCTTGGTGGATTTTAATTTATGTTCCCAAATATGGACAAGTAAACCAAAAATCCAAGTGCTCCATGTACTTGTTATGACATCCAATGCGGTATTTTTGTAAAGCCATAAAGGATGAAAACATAATGCTATGGGACCATAGTCAAGTATTTCCTTAAGTTGGAGAAGAATATGCTTGTGATTAGAAGCAAGCCAAGAGATAGTTTTGGAAGAGGTTGAGAAATCACTTTAAAAAAAGATCTTTGAACCAAGGATTTCTCCAATCTAGTTGTTATATGGCCAGGCCCAAGTCACTTATTAGTCCAAGTAAATCTACCCCTGATGGGATTGATATCCACTAGATCCAAAAAAGATATCAAATCTTCCATTCGATCTCTAAGAGGGTCCTTGACTATTCTCCCACCCCTTTTTTCTTTTTGGCTAAGAGTGGCATTGAAATACATAGCCACTATGTTATGAACCCAAAAATTTATCCCTCTTAATGTCGAAATAGTATTCCAGCAGTCCACTTTTTTCTTAATATAATGAAGGCATATACACATTCACTATATTAAATACCTCACCCATATACATATGCTTGAGACTTGTGAGTAACCAATGCAATGATTGCTAACTATAGTTTAACTGCAAAATAGATTTGTTCCATACTATTCAAATACCTCCAAGGGCCCCTCTTGCACTTACCACCTAACCTTCATTATTTTTCCAATGTTTTTTGCACTTGCTTAGGTTTCCATCAACTTCAATCTAGATCTCATGGAGTAGGATAACTAAGGGTTTTTATTATTTAATCAAATTCATTATTGACTCTAATTTGTTCTTCTTACCTAGTCCCCTTCAAATCTAGGAGATCATGTTCATCATTTACTTGGGGTTTTTTTATTCCCACTATGAGGTGGGTGTGATCCACTCTAGTTCCTTGTGTTTCTCTTTGTTAAATATTGTCAATGGTATATTGTTTCCCCCACTTTTTTTTCTTTTTCTTTCGCTTCCTCCTTTTTTTTGTGGCTTTCTACCCGCCTTCTTACGAGACTTTCCTTCTATGACTTTCTCATCCTTTCCCTCATTAGACTTCCCCTTCTCCTCATGTTGGGAACCTTGATGGCTAAGAGCTACACATGTAGTAAAATTATCTTTATTTGGAGAGGATGGAAAATCATCATCATGATCTGGAATGTCACTCTCCATAATTGGCAATGGTGCAAAGCCAATATTTTCTTCCATAATTGGGGTTATTATGAATAATCTATAATTAAACAAGGGGATTCCCACTATTTTTGTAGTAGAAATATGTTCTCCATGAGAGAGAAGTTCATACATGTTTATTTTAGGGCTAGATGCACTTCCTTTTGAATAATTCAAGGAGTTACCTTTGGTCTCATTTTCCTAAACATTGGATGGGCCTGCCAACAATGTTTTTCTTGAGACTCCTCACAATCTAGAGGGATGACTAACTGAAACTAAAGATGGTACCTTCTTAGGATGTGTAACATTACATGTTTTCTTGTTGTTATCCCTTTTCTTTTTAACTTTTTTCCAATGATCCTCCTTTCTTGAGGTTCTTGCTCTACTGATGAATTCTTTAAGAATTTTATTATTATCAAAATTCCCATATTCATGACATTGCTTACACTTAAAAGTGAGTTTCTTGTAGTCCACTAGTTGAATATGTTTCCAATCATTTAATGTTAGATAAATCACTTCTGGAAAACCATTTTTAAAGTCAAATTCAACACATATACATGCACATGCAAGCACTCCATCTCTTGGTTCAACTTTGTCAATACAAGTTCCTAGGGTATTCCCAATATCCCTCGGAACATCATCATTTCAACAGTGAAGTGGGAGATGAGGTAATCTTATCCAAACTAGAATTGTTGAGGGGATGTCGCTTTCCGAGTTGAATTATGGAGTCCATCTGTTCAAATATATCCCTTTGGATCCACAAAAATATGGACCATTTCAAAACATGAGATCCCTATCTTCCTTGGTTTCAAAGAAGAAGAAATAAAATCCTCTTTCGTATAAGTAATGAGAGAGTTTTTCTTTGATCAAAACTAACCAGCTCTTCTGTGTCCAAATTTCCGTGGCCCTAAGAGAAGGCCAAACACTAGTGAACTGACCCACTAGAGCCCTATCCACAAGCTTTAGGGCCATTTGACGTGCATATATGGAGGGAGAGGAACCTCCAGGATCACTTCCAACCTTTTAAGAAACTAAGTTTGGTTCAGTTATTTATAATCATGGTAAGGTTAAGTTATGATGTGAGTTGCATTCATATTTGTGTAAAAGAAAAATGAAAGAGAATTTCTTCAACATTATGAGTTTAAAGAACAAAATGAATATTGTTAAAATTGGGACCTAACCTCCATAGTGAAATTGGTCATTGCACTAACCCAAAAATATATTGGGATGAACAATTTTTAAAAATTTATGATACAAAGAAAATTGAGGATAAATATGATCTTATTTTACTTGCCTTTCTTTTAATAAAACATAACTATACCTAACTTCATAACATATTTATTTTTTATGACCTCATTCATTAAGAGAACCATAATGATCTTAGTACTTCTATTTCCACCATATTTAAAGTTAAAAATTACATTATGAAGAATATTCACTTTGTTTCTTTTTAGTTTTTTAATAGATATTATTTCCCTTAAAAGATTGTATAACATCATATTTATAAATTCTTAATTAGTAAAAAAAAAAATCCAAAAATTTTAAATCTTTTTTATTATATAAATAATATATTAAAACAAATATTTAATTTTATATAAATAATAATTTTTTCCAAAGAAATGTACTTGTAGAAAATCCTTCAAATACCTTTTTTATTATATAAACAATATATTAAAACAAATATTTAATTTTATATAAATAATATATTAAAACAAATTATTTAATTTTATATTTATTTATATAAACAATATATTAAAACAAATATTTAATTTTATATAAATAATATATTAAAACAAGTTACTTAATTTTATATTTGTTTTTTCAAATTTAAAGTGATCTCATCATCAATCTTATAAAAAAAAAGTCAATATAGTTAACCTTAGAATTTGTAAGCCATTTCAAAGATTCATTTAATTTATTTTTTTTTTAAGTAAAAAAGATAGTACTTGCTATATTAAGTTATCAGAGAAACATTGACAAAATACACATAGATATAGTTCTGAGCCACCAAAAATGCTGTCGTTTTACTGGAAACCAACATAGTTTGGAAAACTGTTTTGCCCTCTGTCCTGCCCGAAGGAAACCATGATAGATGGCCATAGGTCAAGTTTACATGTAGCAACATCATGATTAAACATAAAACAAACTAGCATAGGAGAACCTAGATACCCGGTGACCTGTCGCCCTTTACTGTATGCCACATGGACCTGGCTAGGATGGCGAATGGCTGCGCACAGAATGGACATTTCCTCTTTGCTGGAGCGTTGGAGTATGCGTCAAGGAGCAAGTCCAGACGTTGTCCCATGAGAAGGGCTCTGTGCTCCTGGTCTGCCATGTGGCCTCGGAGTTCGAACACCAGAGCTAGATGCTCTGCACGGAGGAAAGGACCATGCAAGTCATGATTACCTGCGTCGTCGAAGATTTCGTTCCCCACTTCCACGTTCATCCCAGCTCTGGCCTCGATCTCAGTCAGTCCTGCACCGACCGCTTCCTCCTTCATCCTTGGTCTGGTCTCGTCCACGTTCCCTTCGACGTAAGCCTTGTCCCGAGCCTCGTCCTCGATCGTTTCCTTCTCAACATGGTTGGCGGGGTTGTAGTCACCCGTCCATGGTATCTCTTCAACGATACACACAGGGAATTCGTCTGCCATCTCATCTTTAGGACTGCTACCATCCTGTAAGTTTGGTGCCATGGCTTGGGGTTCCAGGGTGGTCACTAATTCCTCCAGGAATGACGTTTCTTCAACATAGCAAGTTGGAAACTCGTCCGCGGCGCCTCCCTCCAGACTGCTTCCAGGCTCAATTGCCATGGTATGACTGCTACCATGCAGAGCCAATTGGTCAGCGCATGCCCTCTTTCGGAGAATGGAAGTCACCATCGACAGAGCGTGCTCCAGGTTCTTCCTCCTTTGCCTTTGCTCTTTGTGGGTGTACCAGGCCGAGCCACAACGAGGCCTGCCTCACTTCCTGGTCATAGTTGCTGAGGGGTGGATAAAAATGTAGAGAGAATGCAACGAAATGAAAGTGAGCCAAGATGATAAGGAACCAGAGCTGCACCAAAGCTCCCAACCGACGGGGAGGTCCAAAACGAGAGCGAACCAACTCTATCCAAGCGCTCGAAATTTTGAATTACCAAATGACGGATTCGCCTGGCTATCCATAAACCCTGTCATGTTGAGTGCGGTCTGAGCGAGAGATTTTGCGTGAGGGAGGAGTCCCTCCTCCGTATAGCGGGTGTAATGGTCGGCTACCATCGTAAATGCAGAGAGGATGGGTGGTGGCCATCAACATTTATGCTATGGCTCGATGCTGAGCCATGTGACGAGGCATCGCTGCATGTCACCCCATCCAGGGCAAGATTCATTTAATTTAAAAGGGACAATTTTTCTAATATGTTCAAGTCTAATCAAGTCCATTTGTATGGTATATTCATACAAGGAGTTCAAGGTTATTACTATTGTTTTTTTTACGTGGAGTTCAAGGTTGCTACTATTGTTTTGTAGGGCATTCATCATAAGATTATACACTCCCTAACTCCATTGAAAACAATAAAGATGGTTCTTCCATGCTGATGTATAGATAACCAGATTTTCAGATTTGTGAGTGATTGAGTTAGAGTTTAAGTTAATTGTAATAAACATAACAATATAGTAGATTCATTATAATAGTTATAATGTAATTTTTAATAAAATTTTGGAATAGTAATGATAATAAATAACAAGAAGTAAGTGTGATTTGTGATTGAGTTACAGTGTAATTTTTAATAACATGTTGTAATAGTGATTATAATAAATATAATATATCTAATTTATAGTTATAATTATAATGTATTTTTTAATAAAATTTTGATAGTAATTGTAATACATAATAAAATGTAATTGTTAATATATATGAAATTATTTATGGTAAATTGGTAGAGTTATTGTTTTAGTTTGTAAGAAGTGTAAAGTCTATTTTATTTTATTTTTAAAATTTTTAATTATGTTAAAACGATTGTGTACTATGTTAATGTTTTGAGTTGAAGTTATTAGTTTTTCATGAATCAAAATAAATAGATAATAAGAAAATGCTAAAGGATGAGAGCATAATATTTACATTGAAAAAATGAAATACAAATAACCAAAATTGAATTCACACTACCATTATATCAAATATAGATAATAATAAATGTAAGAGAAACAAACAACTAGAGTTATGACACTTATTTCTACACCAAATATTGATAGCAATAAATGTAAGAGAAACAAACAAAATTAAATATTGATATTAATAAATGTAAGGGAAACAAACAAGAAATACATATTTATGAAAAATAATAAGATCTTTTATGGATACTAAATTATATGAGTTCAAATGTTGAAAGATCTATTTGAATACAACTCTCATATTAACATTTCTCCACCAACTTTTTAATGAGTTATTAATGTAACTAATATTTTTATACTTAGGGATGACTCATTAATATGAGTAACTAACAACTCTCAACTAATTGAGTAGTAAATTATGATTGAAATTTTAAAAAGAAAATTAACATACAAAATATATTCTATACATGCCCTCCTCCTTAATAAATATATCCCAAAACTATCTTTAATCAAATTATTAGGCATGCCACATATAGAGTAGGTGTTTAACTAGTAGAGTCAAATAGAAGAATAGAGTCTAGTGGTCAAACAGAGGAAGAGTAGTAATTTCAGAGGGAATGGGGAGAAAATTATCACATCGCTTTCCAGCTTTTAGCTCCCACCCAAACCTTCCCATCGAATTTGTGGGTTTTGTGTTTCCCAACTAGAAAATGGAATGAGTTGGGTTGAGACATATACTCTAGTGGCTATTCAATCCCTTACTTGAGTTGAGCGAACCCCAATCCATTTCCTTATACAAGCTTTCTCTTCCCTACACAATTATTGTTCCCTATTACACCATATAACCAAGTCACTTACATAATAAAAATGGTCTTATTTTAAATAAATGACCATTAACATGTAATCCATTACTAATTTATGGACTCCAACAACTTCAAACAAATGGAGCTATGTTTAAAACACACATAACATACACATAAACAAAAAGAATAAAAAATTGGCATAAAAAACATAAATATGTTGAACTATATTCATATTAATGCTATAAAAACATAGCACATGGGTGTAACTACTTTTTGAACTAAATAAGTTATGAAATGTGGGTCATTACTAATTTATTGACCCCAACAACTTTAAACAAATGAAATTAGATTATTATTATATATTATTAAAATTGTGAAATTAATTAAGTGTATGAGACTCCCTTGTTTGTAGGATAAGAGACCCCTTGGCACAAGGATTTGATTGTTAAAGTCTACATAGATATACATATTAGGATTAGTGAGAATATTGCTAGAATGTCTTTCATTTAGCAAATTAGTTTGGATTTGTTTCTATACTTAGACAATTAGTTATACTTAGACAATTAGTTATAGTAATTTTTGGAGGTTGTTGGATCTTGGTGATCCACTCTCTTTTGAGGGATTGCAATTAGATTGTTTTTGCTATCTTGATCAAGATTTGTAACCTATATATTTCAGCTGAAGGAATGAAGGGTTTGAGTGTGATCCACTCTCTTTTGGGGGATTGCAATTAGATTGTTTTTGCTATCTTGATCAAGATTTGTAACCTATATATTTCAGCTGAAGGAATGAAGGGTTTGAGTGTGAGTTTTAGTGGGTCTCTTCTTGAATCATATGTATGTTTCTTTATTATGGTCGTTGTCATTTTATGCAGCTCTGCAGATTGGAGAAGAGACCGAGCTTGAGAGAGATTGAGTTGCTGTCTTCTGTCATGGTATCAGATCCGCGAGGAGATCACTGGAAAAAGAGAGCCACTCAGCAGTTGCAGTTGCAGTTGACTAGTGTGAAAGGAGAGAGAGCCAGTGGGCCATACGCTTCCGTATGAGGGCGGACGTGGGAGCCGTGCACTGGAGAGAGCAACAGAACGCAGAGGTCGTACGCTGGATGTTATGTTGTTATTCGATGAGCCAGATCGCTAGGGAGTCTGTATGCTGATGTGAGCGCTCTTTTTTAAATTGAGATTGTCATGAGGGAGACTAGGAGCGGAAGCTAGCAGGAGATGACCTGCATGAGATTCCAGCTAGTGTGAAAAGTAAGCCATTATTTTTTAAATTTCCAAGTCACTTTAATGTGTGGTCAAATTGTCAGTTGTTGTCTTCTGTTCTCTGAAATGGAGAACTTTAAATTAAGTGATTCTGAAAAATTGGAAGGCCATTCAATGGGGTGAGTCTTCTTCATCCAGAAGAAACCTTTTAAAGGTCAAATGCTTCAACTGTAACCAAAGGGGTCACTTTGTGAGAGACCGTCCCAAAAGGAAGTTGGAGGGTGAAAAGGGACATGATCAACAACATGATCAAAGGAATAAATACTTTGTTGGTTAACCTTCCCTAAATGATCTCTTCTCTCTTCAGTACATATAATGCCCTAATTTTGAGTCCCCACGTTAATAATTCAGAGTGTTTGAATAATTGAAAGGGGCCAAAGTTCCTAGGAAATGTAATACTTTGAACATTTCAGTAATAAAATACATCGTTGGTTGCGAGACGAACAAACGCAAGAGTTATAGGGGAATATGATTCCATGAGAGAGAGGGGATGATGAGCTAGGACTTTTACTAATTATTTTATTTACCCACATTTGTGTTGGGGGGAGAAGGAGGGGTTGCGTGAGTCTCTTGGGGAGACCATGTTGTGCCTTGGGCATACTTTTTATTTGAACCCTGCCTTTAGGTTGTTTGGGGGTTGCTTGAGTCATTGTTACTTCATCTTTGTTGCTTCCTTGGTTGTTGGATGGTTGTGAAATCCATTTTTACTGCACTCTGGGTTATTCATCCCTTCTTGTTCATTCTTGGACCATTGTTGGGAATGGGAAGCGAGTTGTTGGTGGTAGTGAGCCATGGTTGGTGGTTGTAGTAACTGTTGGTGTTTACAACAAGGAATTGATGCATGTATGCCTAAGATTCATTGACTTGCAGATAAAACCTTTTCACAACTGTGAATCCTCAGAGTTCCAACATTGAGATTTCCTTACCAGAAGCACTGAGCCCTAGAAAGAGGTGGACAACCTGAGGGATTGCATGGCAGTGAAGTGGGTTCACTTTCTTTGGGTTGTGTAGG
>ML819184.1:0-14933 GCA_009831015.1 Picea engelmannii
AGTCAAAGTTTGTGGCATATAGATTTCAACACTTAGACATGTAGGTTTCCATTGAAGATAAACTCTCAAGTTTAACTCTATAACTTTATCTACTACTAACATGTATCACAGGGGGCCATGAGCCCATTGAATATCTACCCTCTAGGTTGAACACAATAGGTTTTTTTGCGACTAAACATGTATCCTATAGGTTGAACCTTATATGAGTTCCTTGAATTGATTAAAAAAAAGCAAAAGAACAAGACTAATCAATGTTCTACATTTACTCATTGCTTCATGATTGGAAAGAAAATTCTAATCAATGCTTTGCATTTACCCATTGTTGCAAAAATGTGTGGAGTTCATGACTGGAAAGAAAAGTCCAAGTTCAAATCGAGCTTTTATGTAAAATGTTTGTTTATGACATTTTTTGTCATTTTCAAACAATTGCAACATTTTAATCTCGTCTCCTCAAATAATGTCAACAATAGCAAGTTGTTTTAGTTTATGTTAGTTCTCCTATAGTTCTAAAAGTACTATATTATTTATTAATGGCATTACGTCATAAAACACAATAGACAATATACAAGTTAAATAACCAAAAAAAATAATAATAATAATTTTAGAACTGTGTTTGTAACTTGCGGGACCAACATTTTTAACCATTGGCTAAGAAACCACAACCCAGGGGCATCTAAGCTGTCAAAATCACCCGGGGATCGCACACGACCTAGGCCGCACCAACCCTTAAAATGGCTGGTTTTTCAAGTGTCTCCTCTCGACTAAACTCACCGTAAGGATATTTAACTCGGGTCACCTAGCAAACAAAACCCAGACCTTAACCAATTGAGCTAGCGGGGATTGACAAATAAATTAAATATGTTATTAATTTCTCACTAAACAAAGATTAATTTGTTTCAGATAATATCCTATGTGAGCACAATGCCCAACAAAATGTATGCTGGTGAAGGTGGATAAAAGTAGTCGTTGTATTAATTTGTGAAATGCTAAGAAAACCAACCAATACTAATTGAATGGGTTAAATGAATGGTTGCATGTTAATTAATTTGATATTTGTTTGCACATGGGAACTTTCAAGTGGTAGTACATCATAGGAAACAATGGTATTCATTGGTTTGAAAAGATTACTTTGAGAGGTCCAAAATGTTCAAATTTCTCCCTAGCTTCTCAAGCAAACAACCAAAGAATGACTCTTTCTAAATGATTTTAAAGATGATTCGTGTGCTACTCCCTTGAATAGAGAATAATGAACCCATATTTGGTTCTCCAATAGTTGAAGAAGGCGGTGTAGGTATGGCGATGATGGGAAGGAGATGATATTTTCAATACATCTCAATTGTATTAATGTGAAAGTTTGAGTTGTATAAATGTGAAAGTTATAGAGTTGAGTAAAGAATATTATGAGTATTAGTTCACCTCATGGTCAAATCAGATGAAAATAAATTGAACTTAAGCAAAGTTGTGATCTATAGAAAATTACGCAAAGTTACAATTTATAAAGTTAAAGTTAAATTAATGTAAAGTTTTGTGTAGTATTAATCTAACTCTAGGTGATATGAGGATGACCCCTGCGGCCCGCAACTAAGGTCATATGAGATTCAAGTTATGATTATAGGCCTCGGGCCTTAGTGCTGCTTTCCACATTCCGATGATCGAAGGGTTTCTTGTTGCCACATTTATTGTCAATTGTGGTGGCTAAGCCTATGTAATTTTGCATAGACTCAGATTTATCCTAATGGCAAACTATGATGATGTTGTGGGTTACTCTCTAGATCCGGGCAAACTGTTACCCTGGATGGGGACAGTTGGCAGCCCCACTCACTCCTATATGGTACAACTGGCGGAGGCAGATACATCGGATACTCGCGATGATTTCTTCTCTCAGTTGTCAAGGGTAACTGGTTTTTACTTTGGCTCAGAACCGAGAGCACTTTCTTGGTTGGGAGGGGATGCTAGGGCTGGCGAGGTTTTAACATCCATGGGTTTCATAAACTTTAGTCAATCTTCATGCTCCGCTTCTTACTGCGGTCCTCCTCCTCTAGTCCTTGAGGGCTCTTTCTCCCCTATTCAGTGTGGGTTTTTCCCTTCCTCGCCCTCGACAAACATCTCATGGTCGTTCTTGGATCCCACAGTGACTGTGCTCCCTTCCCTAAATCAGGGGGAGCCAGTGGTTTTCTCTGAGGTCACTCCAGAAGTGGTACTTCAACTCTAGGGCCTACAAATTGGTTGTCATTGGATCAAGGTCCAGTCCAGCCTCAGACTTCATCTATCCGTATGTGGATCAAGGCTTCTTCCCGGAACAACTGTATGAGGAGTCAGTGGAAGGGTTTATTTCCTCCAATTTACTGCCCTCAAATCCCAATGGGTGGGATTCAATTTTTTGTGGGGAGCCCGGAATAAACACGCAATTGATTATGGACCAAGGTTTGTCGGGAGCTCCAGAGCCAAGGTGAAGGAAACAAAATAAGTGTATTGGGTCCTCCAAGGTAAACCCAAATTTCATACTTGGAGATGACCTAACTATGTCTGGGTTGGCAGAGATGGCTAATAAAACCATAGTTGGGAAAGCTTACGGTCGTCAATTCAGCGAGAAGTCTATGAAGGCTTGGGCTAAGACAAATTGGGGTGCAACATACAACCCCCGCCCAGAATCAATCGACTCTCCAGGGGTTGGTTCATGATTATTTTCTCAGAGCCTTTACAGGCTATGGTTGTTCTTCAAAAACATTGGTTAATTGATTCTTCGTTGGTTCTAATGAAGTTATGTAACCCCACTTTTGATGCAGCAAGTGAGAGATTGGACTCCATCCCAATATGGGTTCGACTGTCAGGTCTCCCTCCACACCTTTGGTCAGAAAAATGCTTCTAAGCAATTGGTAACTTTCTACGGGAGTTTTTGGTAGCTGATATGGGATTCATAGAATCGAGAGAGATGTTGGTGGCAAGGATTTTGGTCTTATTAAATATCTGAGAAGGGCTTCGAGAATTCCTTAATATGAGAGATTTGGGAAGGACCAGGGTTCAAATCCTAGACTATGAAGGGGTGCCCTTTCGATGTAGGAGATTCCATGAGTATGGGCATATTGTTAAGGAATGCAATAATTCCACGCGGGGGTGCACAAGTAATCGGACACCCGTAGAGAACAGAACAAGATTGGGGGGTTAGGAGAATTTGGGTGTCAACTCTCCCTCTTCGAGGTTGGCCTCGGTGGGTACTATGTCTTATGATCTAGTAGAGTCTCTGAATTTATTGGTCGATGGGTCAGATTTCCAGGGGGGGTGAATTGGCCTTAGTTCTAGTCGTGAGGGAAGCAACGAGTTCAAAGATATACCAGGAGGCAGCTCCACAACACTTGATCAACAAATTTTTAGGTATGCATCTCTCTATATCCCATCCCGTGAATGGATTAATTAAAGTAGGACTGTAACCACTCTCTCTGGAATCTACCCTTTCCAAATAATGCAACATTAATTCCTTTCTCCAATCCCCCACACCCTCCTTTTTCATCCCTGGCCGACTGTTCTCTTCGTCCGGACTCTCCACCTAGATCCCCAGTTTCTTAATCATCTAAGGAATCTTCATTTGATGGGTTCGAGGACTCAACTATTCGTTTCCAAATCCGTAATAGATCAATTTCCATACCCACTGCAAACTACAGTGGCCTCGGCCCAAATCCGGAGATCCTGAAGACCAAAAAGGGTCGTGGTAGAAACTCTCATCTCTCCAAGGCTCGATCCCGAGCACTGGTTGATATTGCTTCAAACCGACAAAAGTCAATTGTAGGGTCTCTTAGAGCAGCAAAATCCCCAGTAAGGGTTCCCCCATGAAACTCCTCACCTTCAATTGCAGGGGTTTGGCGAGTCCCAAAAAATAATCCCACTAAAGCGGTCGATAACACTACACTAGCCTGATGTAGTTATTTTTCAAGAAACCCTAGCAGATAAGTCATGGCCACCAAGATTCTAACTTCTCTTCTTCCAGGTTCGATTTTTTTGGGGTTGTATGCCAGGGGTAGGTCGGGTGGCCTAGCCTTAGGTTGGAGATCTAGGAGTATCAAGCTCTTAAACTCTTGGGATTTTGACTCCTATTTGGGAGGTTATTTTCTGGTGGAAGGAATTGGTATGGAGATCAGAATAATCAATGTTTATGGACCTCATTCAGACCGGGACTCCTTTTGGGAAACTTTGCTTTGCAAAGATCTCTTGAAGGTTGAATTTCTAATCTTAGGAGGCGATTTCAATTTCTCACTAGGGGAAGCTGAAAGTTGGGGCTCCTCGACCCACCCTGACAACCAAGAAGCCTTCTTCAGCCATCTATTGTCTTCCAACAGTCTCATTGATATAGATCCACTAAATTTACTAGCCACTTGGAGGAATATGAGGGTAGGGGAGGCCTGTGTAGCCAAGAGGTTAGACCGTTTCTTGATCTCAGAAACTTTAGCGATGCTTCCATTCCAATTTCATCAATTGATTGGAAGTGGAGGCGAATCAGACCACTCCCCAGTATGGCTTGAACTTGAAGGTGGCCCTCAAAATCCTGCCTCACCATTTAAATTCAACTCTTCCTGGTTAATGGACGAGAGTTTTCAGAATTTGGTCAAGTCCAATTGGATTGACATAAGGGATTTCAAGGGTAGTCCAACTGCCATCCAATTCGTGACAAATCTAAAAAGAATGAAAAAGTTGGTCATTCCATGGGAAAAAACAAAACAAAAAGAAGATGAACAGGAACTCTAAAGTATAGAGGAACTTTTGAAGTTGATCTATCAAAATTCGGATTCTGGGTTCACCTCAAGCTCTTCTCGAGACAATCTAAAGAGGCTCGAGGCTAGGCGTAGACAATTGTTGGCGGATCAAGAAGAAACATGGAGGCTCAAAAGCAGAGCTATCTAGCTTGAGAATGGAGATGAGAATACAAAATTCCTCCAAGCCTATGCCAAGGGGCAGAAAGCAACCAACACAATCTGGGGCTTAAAGGATCAGGAGGGCAGATCCGTCACTTCCTTCGAAGGCATCGCAAACATGGGTAAAATCCATTTTCAATCCTTATTCAAAGAGGACATGAGAGTGAACATAACATATATCATAAAATTGACATTATACTTTCCCAACTTTGTGGAAGAACAAGGGAACCAAGATCTATTTGTAGAAGTCACTGAAGAAGAGCTAAAAGAAACTCTTCATAGCTTTCAGAAGGATAAAAGTCTAGGTCCAGACGGATGGACAATTGAATTCTACAGGGGTTTCTTTGACCTAATCGAAGCAGACCTACTAAAAGTCATTGAGGAATCTATAACCAATGGCAGAACTTAGAGTCCTTTCAATTCAACTTTTATAGCCCTCATTCCTAAGGTGAGCGATCCTCATCCCTTTGACGACTTCAGGCCAATTTCTCTGTGCAATTGTATATACAAAATTATTGCCAAAATCATAGCTCGTCGGTTGAAGCCCATACTATCAGAAGCCATTTCCAAAGAACAAATTGGGTTTTTAGAAGGGTGCCATATTCATGAGGCAATAGGGGTAGCCCAGGAAGGCCTACATAGCCTAAAGACAGCAAGAACAAAGGGTTCAATTCTAAAGATTGATCTTTCAAAAGCATATGATCATGTGAATTGGTCATACATTCGACTTCTTCTTACACATCTCGGGTTTTAAGTCCCATTCATAAAGTGGGTGATGACATGCATCTCTTTGATATCTTTTGCAGTCCTTATCAATGGGGCTGCATCCCCCTTCTTCATTTCAGAAAAGGGCATACGTCAAGGATGCCCCTTCTCCCCACTTATTTTTCTACTAGTAGCTGAGGGATTGAGTAAGGCTATTGATAATGCAGCAAGAGTAGGGAATTTTCAAGGAATCCAGGTTTCCCCTGGTTTGAGGATCACACATCTATTGTTCATGGACGATGTTCTCATTTTCTTTAGTGGTAGGGTTAGAGACGCAAAAATTATAGCAGGAATACTCTCCCTCTTCCGCTCGGCTACAGGGATGACAATGAATACTAAAAAATCTACCATCACTATTTCAGAGATGGATAGAGAGGAAGTGGCCACCTATCAAAGACTATTTCCATTCACAGTCCAGGACATTTTTGAAGGCCTAAAATACCTGGGGCTCCATTTGAAGTCGAACAACTACATAAAAGAAGATTGGAAATGGTTGCTGACAAAATTGGAGAAACGGTTAAATGGTTGGAGCTTTAGGTGGTTGTCTAGAGCAGGCAGACTCACTCTGACCAAATTTGTTCTGGAATCCATACCAATATACTGGATGTCACTGGCTTGGATTCCAAAGGGGGTGTTGGAAAAGATAAGAAGGACTTGTTCTAGGTTTATTTGATCTGGATCAGGGGATACGTATACTCAACCCTGGACAAAATGGAAATGTATTGCGAAGCCAAAATCCTTGGGAGGTTGGGGACTCAAAAATATTTTTTTGTTTTCCAAGGCCTTGGTGGCAAAGGTCTGTTGGCGTCTTATTTCAGTCACCATCTTGTGGATGCAGGTAGTTACACAAAAATACATCTTCCCAGATACTGTGGAAGATTAGATCGGATCACCAAACAAGTCAACACATCATTGTTTGATTATTTGGAAAGTGATGATATCCTCATTTTCAGTGGTAGGGGATAGTCTGGCCTGGAGAGTAGGTAAAGGAAATCATATTCGCATAGGTGTCGATCCTTGGACCAAGAGAAGGAACTCTCATATACTTCCAGATGAATTAATTAATCAACTTCATAGGCAAGGTATCTCCTTTCTATCCCATCTATATGACCCCCTCTCAACTACACTATGGAACCAATGTTGGAGAAGTGTTATATCTTTGGGATCAAATAATGTTTTTGTAGACATACTGGAAACTTATATTTCAGTTCTCAGAAGAGGACACATCAGACTCTCAGACAAGGAAGATGAACTAGTATGGAAAAAGGATCCTTTAGGCTCCTACAATCCAAAATCTTGCTACATAGATATGAATATAGACCTATTTCTGTTAAATCCCAGTTGATGGTGGAGGGGACTATGGAGGTTGAAATATCCCCAAAAAGCCAAAATTTTATTGTGGGCGGCTTTAAATGATAAAATCCCAACTTGGGATAATCTGAGAAGGCGTCTGATAGAAGGATCGGGTAGATGCTCACTATGTCAAAATGAAAACGAATCCACTTTTTCGTGTTCTCATCTCTCGTCTCTTCTCCAAGAAAGTATGGTCTGAAACTTCGTCAAGCCTCAGGCAGAGATGCATATGGGCTGGAAACACATTGGAATTGGCATGGAAGGATTGGACTCGTGATCCAAGAAATAAGGAAATAAAAGCACTTCCTCTCTTAATCAGTTGGAGAATTTGGCTAGCCCGAAATGCAGCGATATTCAAAGAAAAAGCCTCTATCCCAGAGGCAATTGCAACCCAAAGTCTATCAATATAATATTGTCGCATTTCCCCCAGACAAAAGAAGCATCAGCCTTGTGGGTAAGACATCAAGAGGACATTGACAGATCAAAAACCCTAGGCATATTTTGATGGAGCATCTCAAAACTCCACTTGTGGGGGTGGGGGTGCAGTTCTTCACTTATCAAAAAACCATTGTTTTCATATAAAAATGGGTATGGGTTGGGGCATAAACAACTATGTCGAACTATTGGTGTTGAAGGTATTACTCCTATTTGCTAGAGAAAAGGAAATCCAACACATTCAAATCTTTGGTGACTCTATGAATGTCATCAATTGGGCAAGAAAGCATAAAATTTGTCACAACATTTTTTTAGTCCTATTCTGGAGGATATTTTTCGTATGATGGACGTATTTGATACTTTGGTTATCTCCCATGTATACAGGGACAAGAAAATGGCAGCGGATTATCTGTCCAAAGATGGATTTCAACTCACTCTAGGCTAATGGCACATTACAGAGCATAAAGGGGAGGACACTAATGCATTTCATCATAGACCATTTATAGAGGATCACGTGCAAACACAGGACTGAAGCTTCATACTTCTCTCTCAATAATGATTGACACATTTTGGACACTATTCTTCTGGATTACTTTGTTTTCAATACATCAAGGTTTCATCATGGATGTATCTCTACACATACAACACTTACAACACTTTAATGAAGAAAAATTTCTACAGTGACACAAATGCAAGGGAAATGAAAAAAGTATATCTTGGCACTCTCTTTGAGTCCACGAAAAACATTTTTGGGTTGAAACACATTTTATCTTGTATACAATAGGATTAAATTTTGCAGACTTTATTCCACCTTGTTTTGGGTGAGGAATTATAGACATTCTGTCATGCATGTCAAATTTTGGCTCACAAAAGCTAGATTCTCTTAGTGATCACTTTATGGGGATGGGCTGCATTTTTTTTCCTTTTTGATAAAAATACACACAGTTGGTGTGATGTGCTCTTGAAGCACCTACAAAATGTAATTTTGTCTCTTCAAAGAAATAAAATTACGCTTTTTTCCAAGGAAAAAAAAAGTATTAATCTAACTCCAAATTTTTAGCATCAATGAACTTTAAAAACTTTAGTTTAGTTTAAATTGAAACTTAAATTTTTATGGAAAAGTAAATATTAAAAATGAAACCAAATAAAACCTAATTGATCCAAATAAAATGTTTGATAAATTTTCAAATTAAAACTCAAAATAATAAACCAATAAAATGTTGGAGATATTACACACTCACCTATAATTATTTTCCTAAGTTTTACAGTCTAATGTTGAGAACGATTCCTTAGATGAGAATATTCTCTCTAGAGAATATTCCCCTATAAATCTCTTCAGTTCAAAGTCAATTACACTCAGTTAGACTAGTGGAAGTCACTCATGCATGGAAACCTCGGTTTTATCACCAGCAGTTGTGTGTGTATCTCTCACTTCCACATGTGTCTCAATTAACTGATGATTGCGTGGATCAGTGAACTAGGACTACGAGTAGTTCACACCAGTGTTTGTCAGTGAGTGTCTAGATCTCTCTAAATCGCTACTATGACACATTAGTTACTCATGTATCCTATATCTATTGTAAATTATTCACTCTTTGAGTGTGGAATACGGTTAATGAGAATTCTTCTATTCTTTCTCTCTTGCCTCTTCTTTCTCAATTTCTCTTTGCAAATGTGTATGGTATTTTCTAGCTAGATCTATTATGTGCAGGTTCAACACATTTACATACAAATTTCAAAATCAATAACAAATGATGTTGGCTAAGTGTTCTATGTTTTAGTTTTTTTCGCTAGAATTCGACAACATATATCCACACGAAATCCCAAATTTTTATTGTTTAAATTGCATTTATGAATGCAGAAATGAATTCATGGTGTTGAAAAACCCCAAGACACTATAATTATACAAAATTAACCACTCAAATATGGAGATCCAACAATTTCTTACCAAATTTTAAACAAATTAATATATATATATATATATATATATATATATATATATATATATATATATATATATATATATATATAAACTAAGTCATGGTAGACAAGTCAAATCAATTCATATATTCCCAACAACCTAAAAAATAAAGACTAATAATAAATTGAAGGATTCCGCACATCCTTTTAAAATTGAGTAATTCATATAATATCTAACTATTAGTGTTTTTTGGTTTTGAAACAGTTAGAAAGTTAAACTCAAGACTCATAAAAATTAGAAGTATGTTGTTTTTTATGGGACTCATTGATTTTCCATGTGTTTTCTTGCAACTTTAGTCGTTTTTTTGGATAGTCGATTGTCTTAAGAGTTTTTGTCCCTATATACATGAGCAAAAATGATGTGGGGAAATGTAGTTTGTAAATTCTTGATGTCACGGAACAATGGGTGAAGCATGAAATTTCTTAGTACATATTCTCCTTTCATCCAATTGATCACGAAGAGGGAGTTGTTGATAACTTGGAGTTGTGTGATTCATTTTTCAAGAGTAAATATTAGAACCAATTTAATGATTGTGGATTCACTGTGATTATTTGTAGATTGATCTATGTTGTGTTGGTTTCATCACTTGGGTGAGCAAAACCACAACACTTGCATGTCTAGATGAGCCTACTATACAAGACAAAAGTTTTATGAGTGGGTTAGATAAGCCAAACACATATGAAAACAAGGAAGTAAACTAAAACAACTAAGAAATAAATGTTAGAAAGCATGAGAAACTTAGAACGATGAAAATCAAACAATGACCAACATAATGCTACCAATGAATCAATAGATTAGTAGGCAAAACACCGTAGAGAAAGATAGGGACTTATGAGTCCCCTATTCCTCCTTGGGAGGGCTCTTAAGTTCCCTAATTGAGAGCTCTTCATACAGTGGAAGAAATGGCAAGTGGTGAAGAAAAACAATGCCTATTCCCTCAATAGGTGAGTGGAATGGCCTATTCCAATGGTGCTTGGAGGCTTCCAAGAGAAAAGAGGATTCCCAATGAAGAATTATTGCAGCATAACAATACCTTGAAGATCTTGGTTTCTAAGCACACCCGTGGCTCTTATTTATAACATTCATACATGGCAAAAGGCAATTGATTCATAGTGTGAACAAGGGGCCTTTTAGGGCACCCTCTAGCCCTTGACCAGCCCCCAAGCTAGATTTCGCTCAGATATGAGTGTCAAGACTAGAAGTGGTTGAGGGGTCGACAAGATCCATAAATGCGTCGTTCATAGAAGTGTGCAGTGTTTCTTGTACACAATCGCACATTTTGCGCGTTGAGGGTTGTGTTGGCCCGCACATACTACGCATTGTGCACGCGCCTTTTTTGGTGAAGCTGCACATTTCAATTTTTGACCCAATTGTATAGTTTTTTTCTTTTTTAATGCATTTTGGTGTTGTAGGTGGACTAATTGATGTTGGCATTGATGTGTTTCTTTAACCATTTGCGTGCAATGTTGCGGACGATTTTTCAATGATAACAGATGCCCCTTGATGTGTGAGGTTATGAGCATATGTATAGCTGAAATACATCAATATTTCTTTTGTTAAGAGTGCCATTGTAATGAAGAGTGAAGAGAGGAACTGCAAGAGCGATCCGTCGGAGGGAGAGGGAAAATTGTGGGACCCAAACCTTTCTCTAGGGAGAAAAAAGAAAATGTGTGTACAAATGAGGTGGGCATGCTCCATGCTCATGTCATGGAACCAAAATGTGAGACTGTAACTGAAGATGTATGTTGATGTAGATAACTGCAACGTCCTCGGGGGCGGTTGATAATGGAAAATGACAGTTCTGAATGGTGAATGGACTCTGAAGTGAGGCAAGGACGACTATAAGAATTGTCGATGACTCATAGGCATTGATGGCCTAACGAATTCAGAGGTCTTCGACTGGTATGAAACAGTTGCAATAGTCGCATAGTAAGACCCACCGTAACATGAGAGTTTGCGAAGTCGAATGTTATGGGGGTTAACAAAATCAGAGAGCAATAATGATTCTCTATGTTACGTCCGAGACTCCTCATTGTAAAGGTAATGAGAGTCAAGATATTGTTGCCCTTCTGGAAACTGTGTTGATGTCGACAAGAAGGGAGACACGACTCCAAGAAGAAAAGGGCTTCATGAAATCCACTCAGTAATAGGTGATATTAGGTACTGATGGGTAACATGAACGACGTCAAGATTCTGTGAGACTCAAGACTGTCCTTGGTTGGGGAATTGGATGATTGGCAACAACCGTAAGACTATATCTAGTGTCAGGGGGGTGACTAGATATGGGGTTAAATTGTGCCAAAGGCTAACAAAGTGGATAAACTCAGAGATCATCGGTACATGGACTTGGGATACTCGTGGTTCGTGAATGAGGTCGGAATAAAAAAATAGTGTATGCCCCAACCAAGGGCGACATGGGTTGCTTTGCCAGGGAAAATAAGGCCATCAAGGGTAACGACGAAAAAGCTAAGTATATGTTGGAAACAAAGACTTTTTACAACTACCAAAGGAATAAAGAATAATTTGGGCTGAGTATACAGATACATAAACGGGTGCCCCAATGAAAGATAGCTTGGCCTGTTAAGGCACAAGTTTGTGAAAGAAAACTGGTGGAGGGTGGGGGCCCCATGGGTGGGTTTCTGTATTAGGTAAATGGATGGAGGACAATCTGCAAATGGGAAAATTGATGATGGATGAGATGGAAGGCTAATGAAACTGTGGGGGTGCAGTCAACATAACCGAGATGATATGACCTGGGAGTCCATTCGAAAAGTTAGCAATATGATGAGCAGAAGTATGGGGTTCATTCTCGGAAGTGCCTAAGACTATCTGGACTCCCATCCTAGTGGGTGAAAATCAACATGAGTGTCAAGTCGTCAAGGGGAACTTATGAATGGGACAACTCATGTGGGGGAAAGTGCTACCGGGTGACAATACCAAAATGCAGCAGAGGTAAAAGGTACTGCAGAGCCAGATGTAAGGACCCTAAAGGTAAATGTCATAGGGTATGATCGGGATATGCAATGATTTACAGAGGGAATAATTACATGTCAGTGTCAAACATATACCTGAAGGGCTTGTAATCTTGTGGAACAAGTACTTGCACACATGAAAACCAAATACCCGACATGAACAATATATGATGATAAAGAACATATAACAACTATTTGATAAAATTGAACATGAGCATGCGTACCTGAACGTGATCTGAGAAAAATTCTCCTCCGGGGCCAAGTGCAAATGATGACCCGGGGAATGTGAATGTGTAGATGGCAGGACCAGGATCTCGTGGATGAGAACGGATCAAAAAACGAAGGCTATGGGCTCCTATAACTGAGTGTGGAAGTTGGTAAAAAAGGGGCTATATATGGTTGGTGGGCCAATAATGCCACCTCGTTTGTACCTGTCACTGTAGCTAAATTGATGAGAATGTTGTGAGGAGATTTGGAGATTGCAAGAGCGTGAGGCTACCGATCCGGGAGCGGGGAGAGATAGGTTAGTGGTCCTATCCTCCTGTATGTTGTGAATACCCTGGTTTGTAGGTAGGGATTGTACGGAGGGTCGTACAAAGGTTTTTTTGGGGCAGGGACCACCAATGTGTCGGAAAAGGAGGAATATTGGCACACATGTGCACAGGTATAATCCTTTTTCCAGCGCACAATGTGTGGTTGTGCTTGACACAACCGCGCATGTGGGTGCAGGGTTTGGGTAAACAGGCGTGCATGAGATGCACACCTGTTTGATTGATAGGCGCACACTTATGCACAATTGTTTCTCAAATAGTTGTGCATTAGTGCACAATTGTGCAAAGAACAGGTGTGCACATGTGTGTACCTGTCTGGGTGAAAGCCGCGCACTGTGGGCAAGGCTAAGGGGTTGTAATTTTTTATGTTTTGATGTTTTTTTCTTGATGATGAGGTTGATCAAGTGATTTTGTGTGGATGCAGATGATCATCAGACTCCAAGAGCACGATGTCGGTGCACTGGAGAAAGCGCGACTGGGACTGTCTACGGGAGGCGGTGAGGGCGCAGTCGGGTGTTCAGAGATACTTGGCAGCCTATGGGTTGCTCAAGTTCTTTGACTTCCCTCTAATATGGTCGCAAGAGTTCTTGTTTCAGTATCTGATTAGGATATCCAGCACGGATCTACAGTGCTTCATTATTAGAGGTGAGCAACTGACATTCTCGGCCACCGAGGATGTGTATTTCCTGAAGGGGCTCCCATTCTGTGGGATGGCCCTTCCTATCGACTCCCAGCTGTCGGGGGAGGATTGAATGGGTGACTTGGCAGCTCTCCACTGCATTGGGTCGAACCCTATGTCGGGTTCGGTCATCCAGATTGAGGCTATTGACAACCTCTTGACGAAGTGCATCGCAACAATGGTGGTGAGGATCTACGGATCCTTGGGGACTCAACAAATCTCTGGGGTTCAGCTGAGAGTAGTGGAGTGGGTCTTGGATGGGGACATGTTTGCATGGGGTGTGCTTCTGCACACCAAGATGATGGGACAGGTGAACTAGTGTCGGCGAGCCGACTCTGGTGATTTCGCGTTCGGGTCTATTCTCATGGCCTGGTTCCTAGAGAGGGTGCCTCTGTTGCACCCGAGGATTCTTCTCGAGCCCACGAGGCGACGTGAGTCACGTCTGATGTGGTGGGCCCACGTGTTGTCTTGTCATGGAGGTGGGGAGGGTGGCCACTATTTCATGCCCACAGTGGCGTGAGTGTGGCGATAGATGCCACAGGTGATTCTGAGGCATCCATACATGGGTATGGACTACCGTCATGACTCAGAGATGATGTTGCCTCATGGGGAGGACTGGGATTAGCGAGGTATGTTTTGGTATTATGGTTTTATGTTTTGTGATTTCGATAGATAACATTGATTATATATTTATATATGGATGTTGACACTATCTCTAGTGTTTGTTTTGCATATATGGGACCCCGAGGCCGAGAGGCGGAGGTTGTCGAGGATCTGGCTCGTCGGGGGCTAGTTCGACCGGCACTTGCAGAGCCAAGGGTGGGAAAGAGGTGGCAAAGAGATGATGTTGGTGCTAGACCAATGAGAGAGCCGTAGGTAGAGGCCGGGTGATGCTCGAGGATCTGCGTCGACGATTCGAGCGGGTTATACAGGATGTACCTGAGGGTATGTGGGCCCATATCCAAGATAAGGAGGTCCTGGAGTAGTGTGTGGGCGTACCAACGGAGTGGAGGACCCTGATCCGTCGAGAAACAGTGGCGAGGGAAGCGATGACTGGTCGGTTGCCTCCTGGACCTGGAGGGCCCCCAGCTGGTGGGGCACCTCCAGCTGATAAAGGACCCGTGGGGCAGCTCTTGGGTCACCGTGAGTGTCGGATTTTGTATGTACGAGCTTGGGACCCATTTTTGTATAGGGTAGTTGATACCTATTTTTGTACTCATAGGGGTGGGGGGATTCACTGGCCTATAGGCGATGTACATGTATTTTTTGTAAACACTTATCATACTTGATTAC
>ML819184.1:24004-35125 GCA_009831015.1 Picea engelmannii
TCATTCATGGACTTATAGTAATCCAATGATAAATAGATTGGGACTATCATGCATCTTTGTAAGATAACTCTATGCTACATTTGGAAGATTGGGTAACTTTGTGTATCTCTACAGTTTTTGTATGTTGCATTTGTAGGTGCAATGAATTTTATAATACAACCATCATGTGTTAGCCACTATATGGCCTTTTTTAAATTCAAAAATTTATATTAACATAAAAGAAACCATATCAACAATTACAAATTAAGATATTGTCTAGAGTGGAACACCTATCCAAAAATTAAGAAAAAATGAAATGCATTTGTTACATTCATTGAAGAATGCATTGTAAGAGACATGCACATGATTGTGACTTAGAGGCTAGGGAAATCGTGTTAAAGGAGGTATAAGAAGCAATGTTAAACAATAACATATCATCCATAAATGTAGAGAGTGCATTATGATGTCCTTGAGACAAATTATCCCATCCATACCCTAGAATTTGAGTCTTCCTCAACATCCATTTAAAGATGTTAGATAAGACACCAAATGTAAAATATTTGTTAGACATGTAATCCTTGGGATTGCGTTATTGTAATAATAATGTAAATATGAAGAGTTGTAGGTGATAGGAAGAGTCATCCATTAGGGAAGTCCACTAGTAATTTTGATTGTGTTTATGCACCTCTTATGTTAATGTAAAGCACATCAATGGAGTTACGTTTTTTGCAAATTCCTAGTTTGACAATGTTATCAGAGCGCAGGTGAAGTCCATAATTTTATTCTTTGGCATTTTCTTCCTTCCTCTCGTGCATAAAAAACTTCCTGACTCTATGCATGTCCATCTTCCTTCTCGTTTGCCTCTCTAGTTGATTCTCTGATTGACGTGTTAGTTTATTGAACACAATGTGAACCGAACACTGCATATGCCCCTCACGATGGTCGAATTTTTTTACTCGTTAGTCAAAACCCTAATCCCTACGCCCGTCGAATTTTTAGGTATTCTCGCTAGGGTTTCTCTGTCTAGGTTCACAAAATTTGTTGTTTCCATTCCATTTCGAGAGGTGATAACCCTAGCTGGCTCAAGAACGGAATGGAATTCTAGTAAGTGGGACATGGCGATGCTTGTGGGAACCCTACGCCCGGTCCAATAATTGTACGCTGAGATTGCCCACATAATCTCATGCCCCTGTTGACCTCATGTAACTATTCTTCGCATGGAATATGAGTGTATTTTTCACCAGCTATTGTTTACATCGTATTTATGCCCCTACACCAACTAATCCATAGGTTGCACATGTTACATTAGAATTTTGTTTGGTATCCATTCAAATGCTAACCTGGCAACATTTCATACATTCAAACACAGGTATCCATTAAAATACTCATTGGTATTAAATTTAAACGCCCCTCCACCAGCATGGGTTCTACAAGAAAATGATTTCAATATGAAGAAGAACATGACGATGTTCAAATTGTGATTCTGAGGTTTTTTTTGTTTCTAAGGACTTGTTGATCTCAAATTCGCCCACAAGATAATCTCTGTCGTGGAGCATCTGAAGAGTTTGTTTGTGTTAGAAAAACAGGATCGTGGAGCAATAAAATAGACAAATGCAAAAATAAAACACAGAAGATACACAATACAATAGAGACACGAATATACGTGGTTCACCCAGTGTGGGATACGTCCACCAGAGAAATTATCAGGTCCTTCCTTTTTATTATCCATCAAAATGAAGGGATACAACCTACAACACACCCATTGTAACTTCCTCTTCTTTCTCTCATAGTCTCCTCTCTCAAAATACAATATTCACCATAATACATGGTCGCATTACAATTCCCTCATAAAAGAGGGTTTCCTTCTAGGGAAAAAAAACCTAACATAACTTCTACCGTCAGATCTGTGACCTTATAATGAACGGTCCAGATTGACTACAAAATTACAATATTTGAATTGCAAAAGATAAAAATTTCGACCCCCTCATGGCCATGAATTATGTATCGTACAGTTTCTTTAACCTGCATATGAATTAGGAAGATAATCAGGCTCCACAACCAACAATTTGTGCACTCATCATGAGTGGAACATGCACAACATCAACATCTGGTGAAGGCATATCAAAGGTACTTAACAAGTTGTTGATTGAAGAAGCAGTTCTACAAGAAAATGAATTCTCTCATCTTTATTGCCGGTGTGGTGCTAACTGGAAAAGAAAACTACAAATAATGGTATAAGAAGATCAAAAGCACATTGATCTTCAACAACTTATGGAAAGGCATTTGTGAAGCAGCAACAGTCCCTGACAAAATCACCGAAGAAGAAGAAGAATCATGCTTTTAATCTGTTGCCTCATAATCAAAGTTGAAGAGTAGCAAAGCAAGGAACAAACTACTCATTCCAACATCAAACAAAGAACATGCCATATGGGAGGACAAAGACCAGAATACATATATTGTGATCTCTACGACAATAAGTGAGGAGGTGAGTCGTCATATTACTTCTATTAACGACTCCTATAACGCTTTGAGGAGATTGCATGACACACACTTTGAACTAAAACTCATACAACTAATGGTGAAGCTCTTCAACCTATAGTTGAAGAATGATTACCCTATGGCTTTAACTTCAGAAATCAAAGCCATAATGCATGACATTGAGGCCACTGGAGTGAATATAGATCTCCCTCACATAGTCTTCATTAAGGCCCTCTACCCTACATTTTCTCGCTACCTTGAATCGTTGCAAGCAAGTGGTCAAATGAAATCCAACACATTTGGCAAGCTAGTGGAGAAAGTTGCAGAACGTGAGAAAGACTTTGGAAAGAAGTCTACTCCTTCAACAAGCGAGACCGTGTACCTTGCTCAGAAAGAGAAGAGTAAACCACATTATTCTTCCAGAGGAGAAAGCAACAAAAGAGGATAAGGAAGAAAGACTATCATAGGCAATGGAGAGTAGACACAACCAAGGTGTTAGATCCAATCTTCATTGTCCCCATTACAAAAAGAATGTGTCACATGAAGGATATGACTGCAGAGTTCCATGGGATAAGATCAAAGAAGACAAACAAAATAAGAAATAGGACAAAGGTAAAACTTCAAAACCAGCAAAAGGTAATCCACCTGAATTTGCTCATTACATTGTTGTCCATTGCAATATAGGAGTAATTGTAGACTTATTTAACACTTTATATACTCTTTGGAAAGATGCATGGCTTTTTGACACAGGTGCAACCTCCCACATGACATTCCAAAGAGATTTCTTTGAAGACTTCAATGACAATGTAGATGGCATAGTGTATTTTGCAGATAAGTTGAGTCTCAAACCTTCAGGAATGGGCACCATCAGACTTAAGTTGCATGGATTCTCATATTTTCTTCTACATAATGTGCTCTATCTTCCCGGTTGCAAAGGATCTTGTTAACCTTTGTGCACATCCAATAACAAGGCCGCTTTATTCATATGTTCGATGGCAAAGTTGAAATACAAAAAGGATTTTGACAACATGGTTGTCATGATCGGAATGGAAGATGGAAGACTATTGAAGTTGAATATGACATCTACCCATTCACAAAATGTTGCATACCTATCTCATCATGGTGAATGTATAATGTCATCTAGTCTTTTGAGGCATGCTATATTTGACCATATTAATTATGACAATCTTCGTTTGTTGAGAAAGAATGGTGTTTCTGGTTTGCTTACTATTCCTAGGAAATTGAAGCAATGTGGTGCTTGTATCCTTTGAAAGCATATCAAACAACCATTTCATGATTCTACTTCCAAAACATGTAGAAAACTTGAACTGATTCATTCTGAATCGTGCGACCCTATGCTTGCTCCTTCTGCAAATGGAAATAAATATATCATGTCTTTTATTGATGATTGCACCAAAAGGTGTTGGGTGTACTTGTTGAAAGATAAATCACAAGCTTTTGAAACATTTAGAAATTTTCATGTATGGATTCAAAATGAAGCTCAGTCTTGTATTGGCTCTCTCACTGCTAATGAAAAAGAATATACATCTAATGAATTTGAAAGCTACCTTCACCAACATGGGATCAAGCACCAAACCATAGTTCCATACAATCCTCAAAAGAACGGTTTAGCTGAAAGAATGAATAGGACACTCCTAAATATGGTTCATTCCATGATGTTTTTAAAGAATGTAAAATCTATGTTTTGGGCTGATGCAGTTCTATGTGCAATTTATGTCAAAAATAGGTGTCCATCTCATGCTCTTTAAAACAAGACTCCTTATGAAATTTGGTATGGCCACATTCATTCGGTAAGACATCTCATGGTCCTTGGTGCCACTTGTTATGCCTTGATTACCAAGGACCAAAGAAACAAGCTTAATGCAAGGAGTTAGAAGTGCATCATCTTGGGGTACTCAAATACTACCAAGGGGTATCGTCTTTACGACGAGACAAACAAGAAATTTATTCTTTCCAGAGATGTAATCTTTCTTGAGTCCTCCAAGAAAGATGAAACTGTTGAGAGACAACTTGATCATCTGGATAGATTCACTCATGTAAAGACATATAATGAATTTGATGATGAGATTCCACATCTTGAAGGGGGGATCCATGTCTTGGGTCAATCTCTGGAATCTCCTTTTGAAGCACCATCCTCCCCACAAGAAGACGTTCATGCCACTTCATAATGTTATAATTTTAGAAGTTACAGTTATCTTCTTTAACATTCATTAACATTACATGTAATAGGATCACTGAAACATAAACAATCACATAACACATAGATATATCCTGGGAAACCCTCACGGGGGAGAAAACCCAACAACCAATTCTTAAGTATAGATTCCTTCAACCAGTACAATGTCACATTATAGCTCTCCACAAATAGACCAAGACCAAGATACCAAAGACCAAGATACCAAAGACCAAGAACTCCTACATTAGACCTCCTTTGTTATGCTCCAAATACACAAGAGAAGGCGAGTTGTGTGTGTATACAAATGAGAGGAACTCGACCTCTATTTATACACATAACTTGACTCCCGAAAAGACACAACCCTAAGCGGGGTCGTTCTGACTTTTACAATAAGGATAGCAATAAAATTATAATTTCTTTTGAGTCGGTTTATACAATAAGATTACAATAACCTTCTCAAGTTTTGACCAATACAAATACAAAAAAATATCTTCTGTAGTTACATCAAAATATCAACACTCCCTCTTCACTAGGAAGGTATTCTCTGTTGCCACATGAGCTCATGACCGTTGACTGTTGAACATATGAATTTATACATCATCGGATATCCATAGTACAACATGACTTCATAGTCAATGCATCCAAGGCCTATGGGTGGCTCTCAAATAGATTCAACATGTTACCATGACATCCACTACCCCACAATGCATCTGTACCTCATCATGTGCACCCCTTTGACTTCACAACCAATGCATCAAAGGCCCGTGGGTAGCTCTCAAATAGCTACAACATGTCCCCAGGACATCCACTACCCCACAATGCATATGTACCTTGTCACTCATTCTCAAGAGGGACCACGCCAAGCTTGTCCCTGAAGTTCTCGAACTTCATCCTCGACAGTGGCTTGGTCAACACATTCGCAACTTGCTCCTTGGTAGTCACGTACTAGAGCCTCACTACTTCCCTCTGCACCATATCCCTGATATAGTGATATTTGATCTTGATATACTTCGACCTGTCATGGAACACAAGATTCTGTTACAACTTCAAGCAACTCTGGTTGTCACACCAAATGCAGGTCGCCTCCAGTTTGAGACTAAATAACCCAAACAACAACTTTCGAAGCCACATTACTTCTCTTCATGTTGCACATGCTGCCACATATTCAACCTTAGCCGTACTGAGTGCTACACATGATTGTTTCATACTGCTCCATGAAACCATACTGGAGCCTAGACTTAAGCAATATGTCGAAATACTCTTCCGATCAGGAATACTACCCGCCCAATTTGAATCTGAATATCCATATAACCCGAACTCATGGTTTGTCACATACCTGAGACCATAATCCAATGTACCCTTAAGGTACCTTATCACATGTTTTACTGCGACGAAATGAACCTAATTGGGCTGCTCCATATACTGACTCGGGGTGTTCACAACAAAACATATATCCAGTCTCGTGTTCGTTAAGCACATCAACGAACCCACCATTTGCCTGTATAAAGTAACATCCACAGTTTCTGAAGTCGTATACTACAACAAATTCAGATTTAATACCATAGGAGTATCCATTGCCTTGCAATCCAACATCCTGAACCTCTTCAGGATTTCCACTACATACTTCCCGTGATTCATAAATATCTCATCCTGTCTCTGCCATACCTTGAAACCCAAAAAGTAATGCATCATCCTGAGATCTTTCATCTCAAACGCAATAGCTAGTTTTCTCTTACACTATGAGATGAGCTTTTCCACACCTGTTAGAAATAGGTCATCCACATACAACAATACTATTACCGGACCATCATCCACAACCTTAAAGTAAAAGCTAGGATCTGCACTGCTCTTTGAAAATCCTAAGCTCCTAAGAAAACTGTCGATCCTGCCATACCATGCTCTGGGTGCCTGCTTTAGTCCATATAAATCCTTTTTCAATATGCACACATGCGTCTCCCTGTCATGTACCTCAAACCCTTGTGGCCGCTCCACATATACTTCCTCTTTTATTTCACCATTTAAGAAGGTTGTCTTCACATCCATCTGATGCGCTTTCCATTTCATTACTGCGACCAACAAAAGTATAGTTCTGATAGAGGTATATCTCACCAAGGGAGCAAATGTCTCCTCATAGTCAATCCTTCTGAGAGAATTCTCGAGCCACAAATATAGCCTTATACTTTTCAATACTGCCATCAGCTGCATGTTTCATTTTGTAGATCCATTTTGAACTTACTACTAATTTCTCCTTCGGTCTAGAGACCACATCCCATTTATCATTCTTTACTATGGACTGATATTCCTCCCCCATGGCATCCTTCCATACCCTCTTTTCTGCAGCCTTTTCATAACTAGACACTTCTGCATCCATGATATCACACAAACATGCCACGTAGTTGGAATATGGTTTCGACTTCTTACTTTCTGTGAGATATTTTTTTGGGGCACCATAACTTTCTGCAACTCTAATGAGCTCATGTGCCCAAGCTAGGATTCTCTTGTGAGAAGGCATCTCTGCTAGCCTATGAGGTTTTTCCATGTCATTATCCTCATGAATGATTTCCTCTGGTTCAACTACTTATGCCTCTTGAACTCTAGTAACTTCATTCTCCTCCTCATGAACCTCTTTTGCACAATCATGTTTTGATTTGTTGAAAGCTGTACTCTCATCGAAGGTGACATCTCGACTAATCTCAATTTTCCGGTGACCGGGAATATATATCCTAAATGCCTTCAATGTGTCATTGTAACCAATGAATATGCCATTCTTTCCGGATGGATCCAATTTTTCCTCTTTTCCTTGGGAACATGCACAAATACGGGGCAACCAAATATCCTTAGATGGATGACTTCTGGCTTCTCTCCTGAAAACATCTCCTCTGGTGTCTTGTTTTCAAGTACTTTGTGGGGAATTTTGTTCTGCACGTACACTACAGTCTTTGCTACTTTTGCCCATAGATGCATAGGTAGATCTTGATCATGGATCATAGCCTTCACTGCTTCCATGATCGTCCAATTCTTCCTTTATGTTACTCCATTCTGCTGAGGATTGTAGGGAGTAGAAAGCTCCCTCTTAATCCTAGCTTCCTTGCAATATTCTTTGAATTCCTCTGAAGTGAATTCTCCTCCATTATCTAATTGCAATGTCTTTATCTTCCGCTCTATCAGGTTTTCTACCAGTGCCTTAAATTCTTTGAATTTGCCAAACACTCCATTCTTTTCCTTCAACAAATAGATCCAAGTTTTACGTGAGTAATCATCAATAAAAGACACATAATATACATACCCGCTTAGTGAAGTTGCCGACATAAGTCCATACACATCCGAGTGCACGATGTCCAATACTCTTTTGGCTTTGCTATCGTTGTTGGGAAAGGAGTGCTTCACGTTCTTGCCTTGTGTGCAACCTTTGCACACGTTGTTTGGTTTTACCTGGATCTCTGGTAGTCTCGTCACCATCTTGCTCACACTCGGTAGGGCCTTGTAATGTAGGTGAACAAATCTCCTATGCCATAATTCACTGGGATTCACAATGTCATGAATTAATGTTGAATTTGATCGCCCTTTCAATTTGTAGAGTCCTCCCTCTTGAACTCCAACCACCACAACATCATCAAAAGTCTTCCCTCTAGGCCACATAAGAACTTGTCCATCAACAAATGAAACTTTGTAACCCTTCTCATCCAATGTTGAAATCGAGAGAAGGTTCTTCTTCAATCCAGGAACATAGAGAACTTCCTTCATCTTCATTGGCTTTCCTAAGTCTAACTTGTAGGAGGCTTCTCCTACTCCTTTGATCGGATACTGATAGTCATCTCCCAATTTCACCTTGTGCGGTGAATCCTTATGAGTAAGGTTGGATAAGGAGTCTTTATAACTTGTCATGTGCTTGGAAGCACCATTGTCCACTAGCCAAATGTCACTTCCATGAGTGACAATTCCTGTTAGGGCTGAGATAAGAACATACTCCTCATCACTTGATTCATCTTCCTTCGCAACCTTCTTGGGTGGCTCATCGTCTTCAGTTGTATGAACATGATGCCTTTTACCTCCTTTCTTTTCCCTTGTTCTCTGAACGAGGGAACAATTCCTAGCAATGTGTCCCATTTTATGATAACATAAACATATGATATTTGGGTTATTTCTTCGGCCCTTCTGAAACTTCTTGGGTGAGGAGGGTTCTTTCTTGATCTTTCCTTTCCTAGTGTGGGCGGCTAGGGCTTGATCATCATCTATTATCTTCTCTTCTCTTGCTACCATCCTTGCTTCTTCTTGGTTGCAATCTTCCCATAGCCTACTGAACTTGGGTAGCTTCCTTCTTGAGCATATCCCTTGAATAAATGTATCCCATGACCTTGGGAGGCCATTCAAGGTGGTCATCACCATTTATTCTCTATTCATTGTATCACTAATGGCTTCTATCTACTTCTTGATCTGGTTCACTCTTGAGAAGTAAGAGTGGATGGTTTCTGAATTCTGCATCCTCACATTCTTTAACTGAGTTCTCAAGGTCATTCTTCAGTTCATGTTGTTGCCTTCAAACAATCGAATTAAGGAATCCATCATTTCCTTTGGAGTGGATAATGAAGATATGTGATGAATAAGATGGTCCTTAATGGAGTCTATAATAATTCTCTTTTCTTTGACCGTATCCTTCTTGTGCTTTGCTTTAGCCTCATCTCCCTCTGGTTTTGAAACCTCTTCTTTAGTGAACTTCTCTAGATCATGTTCTTCTATGAGGAGGAATACTCTGTACCTCCAGGCTTTGAAGTTGTCAACACCCTCCAACTTCTCATCAATATTGGTTCCGGTAGTCATCTTGCCCCTAAATCACAAATTCTGGATTTTGAAGCTCTGATCCACGGAAAGATGTGCTCCACTAGGGTGCACTTGTTGGTGGTCTAGTCTTGTCCGACAACCACTCCTATCAAGAAAAATGACTCCTTTTGTCTTCTAGATCTGCGAACTATCTACTATTCAGGCCTGCTCTGATACCATGTTATAATTTTAGAAGTTACATTTATCTTCTTTAACATTCATTAACAATTGCATGTAATAAGATCATTGAAAGATAAATAGTCACAAAACAGAAGATATATCCTGGGAAACCCTCGTGGGGGAGAAAACCCAACAACCAATTCTTCAATATAGATCCCTTCAACCAGTACAATGTCACGTTATAGCTCTCCACAAATATACTAAGACCAAGATACCAAAGACCAAGAAACCAAGACCTCCTGCGCTAGACCTCCTTTGCTATGCTCCAAATACACAAGAGAAGGCGAGTTGTGTGTGTATACAAATGAGAGGAACTCGACCTCTATTTATGCACATAATTTGACTCCCCAAAAGATGCAACCCTAAGAGGGGCCGTTTGAATTTTACAATAAGGATAATAATAAAATAATAATTTCTTTTGAGCCAATTTATACAATAAGATTACAATAACCTTCTCGAGGTTTGACCAATACAAATACAAAATAATATCTTTCGTAGTTACATCAAAATATCAACACATAAGAACCTGAAGTTCATTTGGATGTTGTGATCGAGAGGATCGAAAAGTTGAGGCTTGATGAGAACTCAACACCATCTCAATCAGCTGAACAACCTGGACCATCTCAGAAAGGTCTGCCAAAATGGCTCACAAAAACACTTGAAAGTGTTCATCCCGATGAGGTCGGAAAGATAGGAACTAGAATGTCTTCAAGACACGATGGAGGTAATGTAGATAATTCAAACTCAGGTGATGTAGATGACATGGATGTTTCACATGAGCGTGAGTTGAGTTTATTTACTAACCTTGAACCAAATTCCTTTGAAGAAGCCACTTCTCATGATGAATGGAAAGAAGCCACGCAGAAGGAATATGATGCTCTCACCAAGAATGAGACATGCAAGTTGGTAGATCCTCCATTCAGAACCAAACCGACCGACTGTAAGTGGCTATTCAAGAACAAGCACAAATCAGATGGCTCACTTGACAAGCACAAAGCAAGGCTCGTGGCAAAAGGATTTGCATAGAAAGAAGGTGTTGATTATGAGGAGACTTCCCCCCCACAACAAAATGGGTTACCATCTGTACTCTATTTTACATGGCAACACATAATGGATGGAAAATTCATCAAATGGATGTGAAGGCTACTTTCTTGAATGGAGACTTGAAAGAGAATGTTTTCGTGTCTCAACCAGAAGGCTTCGTTGTGAAGGGACAAGAACATAAGGTATGCAAGCTCATCAAATCCTTATATGGCTTGAAATAAGCACCACGAGCATCGTACAATATACCACATGGATCTACGCCCATCTGGCTCCAAACTGATGGCTTGAATGCTCTTACCTCCGCCCATACCTACGCTTCTTCCACTGATGCTTATGCGGTATAAACTTCAATGGATTACGAGTCAACCGATGAAACAACTGTTGGTAGTGATGTTGCTTCTATTGGATCAATGCTTGCTTCTCCT
>ML819184.1:100377-111621 GCA_009831015.1 Picea engelmannii
TCTTGTTGTTGCGACGTTGGATTTCATCACCAACTAGTGACTTCGGAATTAGAAGGTTTTGTTTGCTTGGTGTTGCTTCCTAGATTTTGTTTACTAGCGCGTGTTTACCAAAGTTGACCATACAATTTTCTTCGTGAAGTTTGTCACTCGTTTACAATAACTCCTCCACGTCGTTCACGTAGAATGCAGGGTTTATCCCCAGAGCATCTGGAAGGTTCTCAACCCTTGCCTACAAGTACACCTGAGGGCTCTCCTCGGCAAAGTGAAGTCACAGTCGTCACCACACCACAAGTGGAACGAACTAACTCTCTAGAACATTTTCAAATTACAAATACTCGAGAGGACTTTCAACTTCACCGTGATTCTGAACGACCATTTATGCGATTGAATTCTTCCAGAGACTTAGTTGTTACGTCTTCTGGATCACTCGTTGGACCCTTTCCAGGCATAGAAGGCAAAGATATTTTTTGGTCTACAGGTGTTTTTCGACGAGACCTTTTTGGTCCAGGTTCACCTATGATTTCCGAAATCAACCCACCTGTGATTTCCGAAATCTCTAGTCCAGAGACAATACCGTTTACTACCGCCTATCACTTTACCGTCCCTGCCGAAATGGCCCATCTCACAGATACTACGAGTTTTCCAACCGTGTTTACTGCGGTTAGTCTTGATCCCATCAACACACCGCGAATGCCCAACTTCACTCCGACACTACCACCCGGATACCGTGTGTTGAATGCTTCCGTTCACACTCCTACGCAAACCCCATCCGACTCTCCTGGTGGTCCTTCTTCTTCTGGGCACTCTCTTCCCAGTTTTATTTGAACACTCCCTCAATTTTCTTTTGGAGGACCTTCTTCATATTCTACTGGAAGTCTTAATCCTAGTGGCACTATTCCATCATTCACACCAAATTATCAGATTCCCGTCGGTGGACAATTTCACCAAGGTGGTATGACTCAACCCCCTCTCAACGGACAAATTTCTTTTGGCACACAAATCCCAATTGGAACACAACCCCCACTTGGAACACCACCTTTTATAAGAGGACTGACCCCACCTTATGGGAAAAACATACCTCCGTCCTTGGCCCAGTATTAGAATTAGCTGATACAGCATCCTCCTCAATCGACTGGGGGGAAACAATTTCCAGCTGCGTCCGTAATACCCCCTAGTATGGGCCAACCATATCCAGGTTTGTTCAATCCCATTTGGGGGGCAAATGCTCAAAATCAAGTCCCTGTTCCAGGGTACAATCTTATGAGCTACTATCCTCTTCAACCACCACCGAATATGCCTGGGTCTTCACATTATATGCAAATTGCTTATGGTCCTACTGGTTTGCTGACCGGGCTTCCTCCCCACAACCACTAGTACCCGCAGGTGAATCGACAATTACCCTTCATAGCCACTTTGGATCTTCCGGATTTGTCAAGGATTTTAAATGATCCAATTCGTCACTCTCCCCAATGGCCTGTTATACCATCCAAGCTACCATCTAACATTCCTAAATTCGATGGCGAAGCAGGAGAGGACCCAAACAATCACATTATAAATTTTCACCTATGGTGTTCATCCAACTCGTTGATGGATGACTCTATTCGTTTACGTATTTTTCAACGAACTCTCACAGGTTCTGCTGCGAAGTGGTATATCGAATTTCCACGAGGTTTCTTCTCTGACTTCAACACCCTAGCTATGGATTTCCTCACACTCTATCAGTTACCGATCCGTTATGACACGGGGACCGAGATTTTGACTTCTTTCAAACAGAACAAAGCCACTCACATATCCGATCACATTCATGAGCGGCGACGACGACGACGTCTTATTAAACTCGAACTCCTTGATCAATTGCTGGCAGAATGGTTCACCAAATCGTTTGTGAACGACATCGGTCGTGACATTGCCATGGGTGGAGTGGTCACAGAAGAGTAGGCTATAAGTCGTGCTCAATATCTTGACCTCGTTTACTCACAAACGGGAACCCTTTACGATTTACTACCTGACTTACCTCGTCCTTCCACTTCCACCACTTCAACTACTCCAGCTGCTTCGCATGCAGCTGATGGTGTGATTGGCACTTTCCAGGCCCAACCACATTCTGCCTCAAGCACAAACCCCAAACCTGCTTCTTCTAATGTTCAAAATGCTCCGTCTCCTGCCCCTCCCACCGGCAAGACTTATGAGGTAAATGCAGTCCAATCTACCCCACCCGGTAAACACAAATCTAAAAAGGGGAGAGGTAAGAATAAGGAGGACAAAAATACTTCTCAAGTAGAGCGAACCAAAACTACACCTATTGAAGATCGGGATAAGCTCAAACCTTGATACCCTTGTCTTATCTGTGGTGATGATCACTACATGAAGGATTGTCCACGACGCGCCGAGGGCACTAAGTTCCTTCAAGGAGCTCCAAAACCACCTGCACCGGCCATTTTGTCCCAACCCTTCCCGTCTCAACAACAGGCTCAATTGGTTATCCATGACCAACCCTCATCTTCTACTACATCCTATGTTTTGATGTGTACTAGTGATTCTAAGCAGAGTGACTTTTCACTCACCACTCGAGCCAAAGATTATTCTCCCTCTAAAGAGAAGGTTGATGATTTACCTCCTTCCTTGGTACAACCCTCTCCCGTGACTCCACCTACAAACGGTCCTCTTCATCTTGAACGACCGAGCCTCGACACAGTTCTGCGACCCCCCCTGAAGGGCGTCGTTCAAAAATCGACTTTCAATCCTCATGCTCGTGCTACCTAGAACCACAACATTGTTGAAGATCTAGCCCAATCACCCTCTGCGATGTCAGCCCTTGAAGTCCTTTAAATTTGTCCCACACAACGGAAGGCACTATTGAAAGATATCGGTGGAATCGACCCAACGGATACGAATTTGATAATCTTTGACTTGGAAGATCACATTCCAAGGCTACCCCCTCAACTCACGTTCCAGATCCAAGTGGCTGTCTCTGACAAAAACATTTTTCAAACCGTTATCGACGAGGGTGCCTCGAGGTGTGTCATGTCTCTTGCTTGCTGGAAAGCCATTGGCTCTCCTTCTTTGAATGAATCCCAGAACACTCTTAAATCCTTCAACGACTCTGGTTTTAAGCCCTACGGTGTCCTTCCTTCGTTTCCCATCACGTTAGAAGGAAAAACGGTCCAAGTCGAAGTGGAATTCTTTGATGCTCCCCTTGATTACAATCTTCTTCTTGGCCGCAGCTAGATCGATTCCATGCGCACAGTTGTGTCGAACCTTTTCCGTGTGGTACATTTCCCACATCAAGGTAAGGTCGTCACCGTCGACCAACTAGCCTTCTTTAATTTGGATACCCGTACTGGAAACGTACCGTTCATCGCTAAAACCCCACCGGGTTACGAGAACGTCGGTGTAGGCCTTCTAAAAGACTGTTCGTTAATGGGTACTTTCCCCATTCCACCACCCGATGTTCCACACTCGTCTGTTTCTTCCATCAACATGATCTCCTCCTCACCTCACGAACTTCCTGCATCTCACGACCCCTGGATAGTACCTGATCCTGGAGATCATCTTCGTTTCGGCGACGAAATGCCGTTAAGTCCGGTTGAATCCGCCTATCAGGCCATTCTATCGGCCACCCCTTCTACCCCCTCTCTTGGTGAGTTGTCTCCCAATCCTTTTCATGTCATTTTTCCCACAGATGAGATGATCATGTCTGTCATGGAGGACACCCCTTGGGACGATGGGCATCATCGTTTCATCCTCTTTCTGGAGCAACATACCATTGAGAACTATCAACGGATCTCGACCCCGTCGACCGTTGTTGTATTTTCCACCGTTCCCGAGTCTGCACATGATGTATTTTCCGAAGGGAACTTAAGAAATATCTCGCCCACTATTCCCCTTGACATATCCATCAAACCTAGGATTGTCGAAAATGTCCATATCGGAGCTTCGTGTTCTTATGACGAAGTCGTCACCTACACGCCCCTTTTCAAAGAGTTTCGTGACATATTCGCATGGAGCTACGAAGAAATGCTAGGTATCGACCCTGAGATTGTGATACATGAGATAAAGACATACCCCGACACTAAACCCGTCCGACAACGCCTTCGTCCAGTTCACCCACGTAAAGCGGCTGCTATCAAGCTCGAAGTCGAGAAACTTCCAAAAGCCAACTTTATTTATCTGGTGGCTCTCACAGTCTGGGTTTCCAATCTTGTCCCGATTGACAAGAAACAAGGCACCATTCGTGTATGCGTTGATTATAGGGATATCAACAAAGCTTGTCCCAAAGATAACTTTCCTACCCCCTTCGTCGATCAAAGTGTTGATGATTGCGTCGGAAGTGAAATTTTCTCTCTCATGGATGGTTTCTCCGGGTATAATCAAATCAACATTGTTCCCGAGGATCAACATAAGACTGCTTTTATTTGTCCTTGGGGTACTTTTGCCTATCGGAAACTTCCTTTCGGTCTCAAGAACGCTGGTGCAACTTTTCAATGCGCTATGTCTTATGCTTTCCATGATATCAAGCACATCGTTCAACCATATTTGGACGATTTATCCGCTCACTCAATGCGTCGAGTCAATCACCCAACCCACCTTCGAGCCATTTTAGTTCGCTGTCGGTTCTACTGTATACATTTAAATCCTCATAAGTGCATTTTCTGCATGGAATCCGACCGCCTTCTAGGTTTTATCATTTCGCGTCAAGGGATCCGGGTGGATTCGTTAAAGGTTGAGGTGATCCTTAATCTCCCTCCTCCTTCTACTCTTCGCCAGTTACAAAGTTTGCAGGGGAAAGCAAACTTTCTTCGTCGTTTTATCCCAAATTATGCCGAGATAACTCGTGGATTTACGCGGCTCCTCAAAAAGGGTTCAGAGTTCATTTGGGATACCATTGCCAACAATGCTTTCGAAGCTTTGAAATTGTCCCTAACGTGTGCTCCGCTTCTCTTTCCCCCCGATTACAGTCGCGATTATTTCCTCTATCTTGCTGCCTCAGATTATACCATTGGTATGGTTCTCGTCAAAGAGGATGATGCTAACGAACACATGTTATCTACTACTTGAGTCGAAGTCTAACGCCCACTGAAATCAAGTATTTACATGTCGAAAAACTGGCCTTGGCTGCCGTTCAATCCGTCCAACGCTTCTGGCAATATATCCTCTCGCACAAGACTACAATGATTTCTCACTGCAACCCTATGCAACACATCCTTACCCGTCAATTGCTAGAGGGAAAATACTCCAAATGGATTGTGATTCTCCAAGAGTTTGACTTGGAATTCAAACACGCCAAGTCCAAGAAGTCCTTAGTTTTTGTTGAGTTAATATGCGACTTTCCCCATTTTGAAATGGACACAGTAGCAGCTGATTCATTACCCAATGAATCTCTTTTCCTTATCAACACTGATGATCTTTGGTATGGTGATATCATTATATATCTCCAAACCCAGACTTTCCGGCCAACTTTGTCTAGTACTTACCGACGTCGCATATGCTATCAAGCCCGTCAATATATTATCCTTGGGGATACTCTTTATCGTCGGGGGATTGACTCTGTTTTTCGGCGTTTCCTAACGTTCGACGAAGCCGAGAAAGCTCTGAATGATTGCCATTCTAGAGGCTGTGGTGGTCATATGTCTGGGTATGCTACTGCCCAGAAGATCTTATGAGCAGGGTATTTTTGGCCTTCTTTATTTAACGACTGCATAATCGCCGTTCAAAAATGCCATGCTTGCCATACCTATAATCAGAAGATACGGTCACATCCTGCTCCTCTTCACCCTGTGGTCTCCGTTGGTCCCTTTGCGAAATGGGGCATCGATTTCATGACATGTCACCCTCACTCGGTCGGGGGGAATGGTTACATCATTGTAGCCGTCGATTACTTTACGAAATGGGTCGAGGCGATGCCGACATTTGACAACAATGGAAAGATCGCAACATTATTCATTTTTAATCACATCATAGCTCGTTTTGGTGTTCCCCAAGCTATCATCACTGATCACAGTAGCCACTTCAGAAACTTCATGATGTCCGAACTTACTGAAAAGTTGGGTTTTCGCCATGATAACTCAACGCCCTATTACCCACAAGCCAATGGCCAGGTCGAAGCAATTAACAAAGTTCTCATAACTATGCTCCGACGAATGATAGGGATTCACAAAACAAGTTGGCACACAATGTTGTTTTCAACATTATGGGCTTACAGGACATCCGTCAAGTCCGCTACTGGGTTTACACCTTTCCGGTTAGTCTATGGTTTGGAAGCCATTCTCCCAATTGAATGCGAGATACCCTCTTTAAAACTAGATGTTGAACTCCTACCAAATACTTCTGTTGAGGAAGAATGTCTATTGTATCTTATGCGATTAGACGAAACTCGACGCGATGCCACCTTAGTCATAGAAGCTCAGAAGAAACATGTCAAAGCCCAATATGACAAACATGTCAAGCCTCACGTTTTCTTTGAAGGAGATCTCGTTCTCCTCTATGATCAAGATCGAGATATGCCAGGAGCTGGAAAATTCAAAGCCATGTGGCGAGGTCCTTATATCGTTCGATGAGTTTTGGAAAAAGGAGCTTATGATTTAGTATATTACGATGGTATCCCTTTGAGTGAACCCAAGAATGGGTTGTAATTGAAGAAGTACTATGCATAAAATCATTTGTGCACGAGTACTTGTATTTTTATTGTATCATACTTTTTGTGTGTTACTATAGCTTGATTTTGTCATTATCTGGTCTCTGCCCTTATGTGATGTTGTGTTTGATTTCCAGATGTCGGAGTCTTTGCTACCCTATATTGGCTTCGCTGATGGCGCTAGCCATAGTACTCAGAACCTTGCTTCCACTGCATGGACAATTTACGCCCCTACAAACGAACTTGTCTCCTTACGAGGTGTGTGTCTCGGCCGTGCGACCAACAACATTGCAAAGTATAGCACCGTTATTGAATTATTGGTTGATGCTATCTCGCTCGGAATCCGTCATTTGGTTGTGTGACTCGATTCGCATCTTGTAGTACTACAGTTAAGTAATGTCTATACTATTCAAAGTCCTACTTTGGTACAGGTGTATTTGCGAATTCGCCTCTTGGAACGTTATTTTGATTACATTGAATATCAACATATTCCTAGATGTCTAAATACATTAACTAATGCATTGGTTAACTATGTATTATACAGACATTTGGATCATTTATAAATCAATCACATCAATTTTCATAACACATGATTAACCGGTAGAAGCCGTCTGTATATATAACGATTAGAAGAGTTTTTTACAAAAAAGTTTTGTCCGAAGATCGAAATGTCAAAATCTGAAGCTCATAGCTTCTACAAAGTGACATCATGGATGACGTTCACGATAACACACGACTGCCTGGGCAACTCTACGGAGCAGTCAACTCATGGAATCTGACACTCCTACTGTATGACGCTGATCACGTCGTGGAACCTCTCCAAGAGGCATGTCTGGAATATTTGTTGTCAAACCCTCTAGGTTTTGTTCCACTGATTGATAATCCCCGGCTTCCCATTGTGGCACTAGTGCTACCTCTCCTCGCCGCTGAATGGAAGAAGTACCAGGAGGTCGATAAGGTCCCACATCTGTGTCGTCAACAACGAATTTTGTATTTAGTCTTTGGACGAACATATAAAAAACATTTGAATATGATAAAATTAACAAAAACATTTAAAAAGGAAAAAATTGTGTACTTCTTACCAAGTTCCCCCCACTGAGCATCCTCTGGAAGTACTAAGTCCGGATCTCCTTGGAAATCCAACCCGACATAAGCATAATCATCTACCATCAACATCTGTGGTCGAAGCCAGTCAAAGAAGGTATCATCATACTTGATGATTGGTCCAACTACGTGCTGGGCCATGAGCTGACAGCATCTCAACATTCTTGGATCCCTGGGAGCCGGTAAATTCCACTCAACCTGTATCCTAAGTAATGGAACCCTCTCGAGAAAGAAGGACACTAACAAAGATTCGTACCCGAATTGCTTCAGGTCGCCTCATCTGCATTTGGTCAACTGTTTTTTCATACTACGAAGAAGAATATCTGCCCAATTAAAAACCCGAGGTTCAGTACACTCTATGGCATACTGGAATTAACTCTGTAGCGCCATGTGAGGAGCGTAGCTCCCAGCCATCCGATCTATGGTGAACAAGATAGTACGGAGGGTCAAATCCCGTACTCCCCAAATAACTACTTTCCCTTTCTTCCTCTCTGCCTCGGGAACACAGAATAAGCGACAGTACTTACTCATGGGCAACCCACCACCTCTGCTACTAGTCAGGCTCACGTGGTACCCCCACCGTGACAGTCCAGTCAAGAAGTAAATGTCCTCAATATCTAAGGACAATGTGTGGACCCCTACATGAAATACCTGCTGATCGGGATCCGACATATGCACAAGGTACTCTAATAACCTGATTTGGGCCCTCATGCCCGGGATACGAAAGTACTTCAGAAGACCACAGTTTCTCAAAGAAGCAATAGTGGGTGGATGATTTCTGACAATGGAATTGTCTTCTTCGTGCTCCCTTTCGCGCTATTCAAGAACCATTTTGATGGCCAAATACCTGCATAAGAAGCACAAGAAGAGGATTAGTAACTCTATTCATGAATTGGTTCTCTTTCATTGATCAAATTTAAAAAAAAACTTTTGTGCTTTGCGGTTCTCGCAGGTGCCCTTTAGGCACAGTGCGAGAACCTCGCAGGTTGATGTGGGATCACCTGCGAGAATGACCCATTCTCGCAGGTCCCGTGTAGCCCACCTGCGAGAATGGATGAGCGCAAGTAGGGCTCACAAAACAAACTCAAAAATGAGTTTTAACCAATGAAAATGCAAAATAAAACCATGAAAGAGTAGAGGACAAAGATCCTACCTCACTATCACTGATGGCTCGTCGAATGGATGCTCATAACTCCCACAATCTGACGCCAAACTTCGAGGGTAAAAGAGGGGTTTTTGGGCTCAAATAGTGGAAAAGTGAAAATGATATGGTAAAAAGAGTTTTACTTCTTTATATTTACTTTTACCATGTTATTTGGTTTTTTATAATTATTTATTTATTAAACCCTGATCCCTAATGCCCTTTTGAGTATAACTTTTGCAGGCGTAATGACTTTGATGTTCATGTACACGGATGCGGATGTATTTTTTCTTTGTCATCGCATGTTTTGATTGTTTTTATGGTTTTTGTATAAAACCTCGAGCATGGTCTTTGTCCGTTCTCATGTTCGAAAATACATGAGAATGCGATCGAGCATACATTTATCACTTTTTTGGGCTCAACAAGGTTATACGAAAAATGAACCCCCTCTGGAGTCCTCTTTAAGCTCTTTTCAGACTCTCTAAACATGAAAAGATAGCCGAGCGACCTTGCTATTTTCACGCTCGATAAAGTATTTGAAGAAAGCGTCTGGTGGGCGATAATTTATCTATTTTTCGGTCTCATAAGACTACTTTACGAAAAAAGAATTGAGAGAGTTCTGTTTTAAGTGTTTTTCCAGACTCTATAATCATGAAAAACCTTCGAGTTTTCTATCTTTGGACTCGTTAAACAAACATCGACAGACCCATAATGGGACTGAACCACTCCTTCCTAGGGTTCGTTAAACATACTCCGAAGGACTTATCCGAAGGATAAGCTTATATCAACAAGCATATGTTATCCTCCTCAAGCTTGCATAAAAATAAAGAGGTACTCGCCAGAAATGGTGGGGGAAAATTTGGGAAAGGGATATGTTATCATCTTCGTATTAATTGGCAGTAAGTGTCGCTCTTGAACATGACACCCCCTATTCATTATATTTGAAGCCAGTTTGGGAAATCCATTTGTCTCTCATTCGATTTGTTACAAGGTCATTCCCTGTGTTGTCTTTGAGTCAATGCTGCCAAATCATTGGTCCTGTCATTCATATGTTCAAGAGAAGTCCATCTGAAACCTCTATTGAGTCGGCCATCTGCAGTTGTCCATTCTCTCTGTGTTGGCCTTCTCTGTGTCCAATTTAATTTACATCATACTTTGTTTCACCTTCAAAATCTGTTACTCATTTTGTTTCATTGATGGGGGATACATCAAGGCCCTCCTGTGACGAGTTTTGTTCCGTTGACTTCAGCTCATTATCCAGAAACAAAACTCAGAAATTCTTTGGTACCTTGGAGCTTGCATGCCTCAATGGAAGGTTTCCTCGCTTTCGACAGTGGGTTTACATCATTGACCCCTGATCGAAAGATTCCATTGGATGTTCGACTTCAACTCACTCATTCACACTCGATGGATTGTACTAGAGTACTTTGGGAGTCATTGACATCAATGGTGATTTCCCTCGCACTTGTTAACAGTTTCATCAATGACCGGTAATCAAGTGGTTTCTGCCATGTTCGACTTCAACACATGTAATCACATGGTTAGATTTGTACTTTGGGCGACAAGATTGAAGACCCTGGATATCATCTCTTTGTCCAAGTTGCGATGGAGTATGTATAATTTGCGACACATAGATCGACTTTGTATGTCTCGTGGCTATGTCGTCTTAATTTGAAATTTCTCACATAGATCTACAGTGTATTCCTGGTGGCTATGCTATATTTTGACGACATGGATCCACAGTGTATGATTGGTGGCCATGACCTATGTATACAATGTCATCCGTCTGTGATCTGAGTATGAGAATGCCTACCTCAGAATTGGTATATATGTTATTCTGCATATGCTTGGTTGTTCGCAGGTTTCCGATTAGGTGCGCTCCTGGTTCCCGACACACACATGCAGTTTACAAAGTCTTTCGGCTGTCACTGGTTCTGCCCTCATACTTTGGGGGGCATTCTGTTACCCATTATTTTGGTCATCATGATGGTGTATTGATGATGGTGTACTCAGGCTCCTCATAAGAACTTTCTCTTGAGAATAGTTATATTCATCTCTTCCCAGAAAACTCATTTTTGAAGAGAGTTCGCAGGTTGCTAGTATCCCAGGGTGCGAGAATGACCCATTCTCGTAGGCTGCCTTAAGCTGGGGTGTGAACTTCTCGCACTGTGTAACATAACTAGGGTGCGAACCTTCTCTAAAACTTGGAGAAAGATGAATTTTCGATGGTTCTAGAAGGGAATCTTCTAGAAGAATGGGTTGGCATTCGAATGGTTATCCTTGTACTGGATTCCCTGATATTGTGGGATCATTCTTATCTAAGTAACCATCTCATTCTCTCCTATATATTGATGGAATTCTCATG
>ML819186.1:18821-37516 GCA_009831015.1 Picea engelmannii
TAGTCTTGCAAAGCAATATATAATGGCATAAACATTTAATTGCATGAATGACAACCAAAGCTAGATTTTCAACGTGAGAATAATTGAGCTCAGGACTGACTAATTTTTGACTAAGATAGTAGATGACGTCCTCACGGAGCTCATCATCCTTTTGAATCAAAACCATACCAATTGTCTCCTCAGACACGGTGACATAAAGCAAGTAATCCCTACTGTAGTCAAGAGACTTCAACAGAGGCGTCGATAGCAAGGCTTTCTTCAAAGCATCGAAGGACTCCTGGGCTCGCTCATCCTAGATAAAAGGGGTGTCCTTCTTCAAAATATGCATGAAACCCTTAGTGATATTGGCATAGTTTACTATAAACCGACATAAAAAGTTAGCTTTCCCTTGTAAACCTCGAAGTTGTCAAATAGTGCGCGGGGGAGGCAATCGAAGTATTGCCTCAACCTTTAACGGATCTACCATGATCTCGGTCTCAGAAATTAGAAATCCAAAAAGACGACCAAACCTAACGCAAAATATGCAATTATGAGGGTTCAACCGGATTCTGTAGTAATGACATCTTTCAAAAACTAGTTGAAGGTGCTTAGAGTGATCCGCTCTCTTACGAGAGTGAGAAACAAGATCGTCAAGGTAAGCTTCGACTATATGACTAATATTGTGGAATGTGAAGGTCATAGCACATTAGAAGGTTGCACTGGCATTTTTAAGGCTGAAAGGCATCTTTTGATATGCGACAGTACTCCAAGGACAAATAAATGTCGTCTTGTGTTGATCCTCAGGTTTAATTTTAATTTGGTTATACCTTGAAAATTCATCCATAAAATAAAACACTTCACTTCCCACACACTAGTCGAGAATCTGATCGATGAAAGGTGTCGGGAAGTTGTCTTTAGGACATGCCTTGTTCAGGTCATGAAATTCCATGCATACATGGATGGTTCCTTTATTTTTAATCACAGGAATAGGATTGGATACCCACTCAGTAAAGGGAACTGGGTAGATGAAGCCAACATTGAGCAATTTCTCTACCTCCGCCTTAATAACAGGGGCCTTCCAGGGATTGACATCTCTAAGACGTTTTTGAATAGTATTAACATCCAGATAAGTTCTAATATCATGCTCGACAATACGAGGGTCGATTACTGGCATCTCTTCATATGACCAAGAAAATACATCTCAGAATTCCTTGAAGAGTTCGGTGTAGATCAGGATTTCTTCTGGCGAACAATCCACACCGATATGTACATTTTCAATCTTGCTAGGGGTACGAGAGATATCGATCGTGACGGTAGGAGAGATACTTTCCATATTTCCTTTGGCATAAATGTCGTGCATATCAAGTGGAACTACGACGTGATCAACTATCTCACTTAAAGTAGATCGAAAGTCATCTTGTTCGATTCTTTCAAGCTCTGGGAGAAAATAAGAGCAATGATGCATATCATCCCAAGGTTTGTTAGAACTATTCATGGATTCGATGATAGCTTCATCCAAGGTTAAATTATCAATGAGGCAGTCATGTGAACAAGAAAACGAAGTGGCCCACACAGGCTTAAGAACAGGATCTTCCTCGTTCGTCGGCAAGGTAATAGGATCGGGATCGACCGAAGAGTCAAGAAGAACTTGATACACAATCTCCGCTATCGACAGTGGCATGGCCATTCCAGCATGTGACTGAACTTCACAAGACAAATTTGAGGAAGGTAGGGTCCAAGGATCGTTAAAATTGGAAGTGTGGAAAGGAACGAACCTCTCTGACAAAATAGGCCTACTGGACATGGCATAAACATGGTGAATCGGTGCCATGAATTCGAAAGTACCCATAAGGAAAGAATATATTTCGATACCAATATTCTCAGTTTCTGGCTGAGAATTTTCGACCATGGGGATCCACGGTTGAACATATGCATTGGGGCTAGCATACACAAAGGATAACTGGTCGATTGTCACGATCTTCCCATCGAGTGGAAAACAAAGAGTGCGGAAGATAGACGATATGACGATAGTCATAACATAGGTCCAATTGCGTCCTAGTAACAAGTTATAATCAAGAGGTGCATCAACTACCTCAACATCCAACTCTATTGTCTTCCCACCTAAATGGACCAGAAAGGCAGGAAGAATACCGTGAGGGCAGAAGGAACGACCGTCAAAATCAGTCAACATGGTCAGCGATTAAGAAAGAATCGAAGAGCCGAGAGATTTCCAACAGATCAGGGACATCACACATGTAGTAGCACCTTCATCAACAACCACACATTTGATGGTATACTTTGAGTACCCCACATGGATTTGGAATTCCACATGGTAAGGCAAGCGAGGCTTCACATCCATGATGTCAAACTTGATAACTTTCGAGCCACTGGGATCTAGAGCTCCTAGCGCAGATAGCAAGCCATTTCTCTGTGAAGGACATGTATGGAGTACCTCCAGAGCCGACATCGCACAAGGGGTTTGATCTAGGTCCTCAACAATAGAGTAATTTTGGGTGGCTCAAACATTTGGATTGTGGGTAGAGTGTTTGAGTACTCCTTTCAGAATACATGGCGGTGGCTCTGGTTTTTCAATCTGTAACGTCGTCTTCGGAGGAGGAGGAGGAGATTCTAGACTAGGTATAGTCTGTGAAGAACTATAATCATGAGATTGGGTGGCTACATGAACCTTAGCATCGACCATATTGATACAAAAATGGTCACTGTCTTGCGACAATGGGTTTTGACTCCCACCAACCACATTTCCAGCATTTGAGGAGCTCGAGGCCATGTGCTAGTTATGTGGGAAAGGATTCATCAACACAATAGGCAGTAGAGATGAAAGCCTCGCAGCTTCCGCAAGTTTGGGGCATAAATGAGTAAGGTGATCGTCTGTACAAAGCTTACAGGGAAATTTCACCTTATGCCTTTCTTTCTTGCCCTCTCCAACATTATTATTCGTCTTCTCATTATTACCATTGTCCTTGGGTTTATTATTATTTTTCCCACCCTTACGATTATTATTACGTCCTTTCTTCTTATTCCCGCCTCGTTGCTGGTTACCATTTGGGCTGGTCGACGATTGCACATAATGTACATCCGTCGAATGAGTGGGATTGGAAGACACATACGAAGATGGCCCTCCTACAGACTAGTTTAGAGACAACTCTTTCAAATGGCTTGTCACCGAGTCTACGGATTTCACATTAGCGGAGCCTACAATGCCATCGGCATGAGGTCCGGTCTTTTGTATAGGGTCATAGGTTGACCTCGGTGTATCTGAAAGAATGTGGTATAACATCCTAGACTGAGTGTATATAAGATCTAACTGCTGGGCTTTGAATATTGCTTCTTCCTCAGTTGTAAACCTGGATGTAGAAACATCCTTCAAGATAGGAGGCTACAAAGACTTAAGGAACCATTCTAAAAGAAAGGCCGGGGGTATGGAGGTCTTAATCAACCTCTTCCGTCTATGCCACTCCTAGATATGATTTGAGATATGAGCAACATAATTTCTAGGCCAACATTGTAATGAACCGACAATTGGAAGTGGTTAAGGAAGACTAACACCATCTAACTGAAGGTCCCATATGCCCCCCTAGGTAGCTTGATATACCATTTCACAGCGACCCCAATGAGGGTGCGTTGAAATAATATTAACCAAATGGAATCGTCATTAAGGGAATTCGAGGAGCACCATAGGTGAAAGGTGGTAACGTGATCACCAGGATCCTCGCCATTCTTACCTTCGAATTTTGGAATGTCCGAAGGAAGCTTGGTGGGGACGGGGGGCTATGTAGGATCGTGACACACATGGTCGTTCATCAACTTAGACATGTCTGGCAAATTAGCCATGGCCAGAAAAGGGAGATGGGGTTGTGACATCTGGCCCCAAGCTACCTGGAAAGATTGTGTTTGAGGAACCGCAACCCATCCAGGGTTCTGGTAAGCACCATGGCCCTGTCTGGGATTGTAAGACCCTCCTCTAGGATGATTCATAAGAGGTAGTTTGGGAATAATTCCAGTAGGAATGTTCTGATGGGGGTTATAAAAATTTCACCTAATAGGAGTAGCTCTGAGTTGGGGGTTTCCCAAGGTGTGAAACTGACCTCCTCCATGTGTGAATCGAGAGGATAAGGGTGGATTCGTCATGACAAACGTGTTGGTCAGAATTGGCACTGAGGAGGTAAGGGTATAAGACAGAACTTGAGCAAAAGCTTGTCCACCAGGTTGGTTGCTCCACCCAGAAGCAAGAGGATTATACCTGGGGTTAAAAGAGCGAATGCCTCCCATATTAGGAGTCGTTTGAGGGATTTGAGAACCACCAAATGAAAATGGAGTATAAGGAGGTGTAGTGCCCCCAAGTCCAATTCTAGCATTAGGGCCATCAACTAGGATGGAGTTTGAAAATTGTGAAGTAAAATTCGGTATACCATAGGATAAAGGACTAGAGGCCATAGGGATGGACTGAACATTATAGCCTGGTAAGTGACCAAGAGACCCAAATGGGTTCGAGACAAGAGATTGAGCATTCACTATAGGACGGACAATAATAATGATAGGTGCCTCCGACACTACAATCATTGTGGTTGCAGTAGTCCAAGGGGTGCCATTATCTATAGTAGGTGTGGGGGTCGAAGGGCTCCCAGTATTATGAAGACTCGATTTAGTACTCATCCTTGTAGAATCACAAGTCTAAAAAGTGGAGGTGTGTGTACCACGTCTAATAACTCTACGCCTTTTAGAAGGCAAAGACTTGAAATCTGGTGGTAACTTTAACAAGCAACAGGACCGGCGGGGACGTTGGTCCGAATCCACGATGACTTAAGACTCAAGATACAAAAAATAAATCCTAAGGCCGACTAGTAATCAAAGAGCAGACCAAAAATAATCAAACGACCAATATGCACACAAACGGGGTAAAGTGGATCAAAGGGGCCTCCCTCCCTAAAGAAGGTATGTCTCGCCCAAGAGGGGCTTGAGACTCCCTGCTAAATATTGGAGGTAACATAATCAGTTATAAGGGCCCTCGTGGGCTTAACAACTAGTCGGTCAGATCCCCCCGGAGAGGTAATCCTCCATAAAGGCTGTGTGTTGTCCAACCCTTATCTGACCCAGGGTACCTGCAGAATAACCCCTACAAGTAACCTATGTGGACCTAAGTCAAGAAACTAAGCAACCAATATATAACCGATGCATAAGCGAGCAATATTAAGTCAGGTCTACTATATGGGTAGGGTAGCAAAGCTTGAAACCTTGAAAGTACCGTCTCTCATGGAGGTAAGGGCACTAGCAAGATCCCCAGATACGAATAGATCCCCAGAAATATCTCTAACGCTAAGAATATATCATGGGGATATCCCTTCAACCAACTTCGTGTGACCTCATGATTAACTCCGATGTAAGAAAAGCTTCCTGATATTACCCATTATACAATGGATTTCTCCACTCCCTTAGTCAGACACATATGTTGATTTAATAGCCTTGGAGAAGTTTACTCACAAAATCCTATTCCAAGGCACTAAATCCTAAGCTAGTTTGTGCACCCTAGAAAATAAAATTGTGACTAATCAATTTTAAATTATAGCGTTAATTTTAATGGTCGTGCTTACTAAAAAATGTATGGTAGTGAAACTCATGATGTTATGACTTAGTAAGTAAAGTAAATATGAATACAATGCAAAGTCCTAACTTCAATTTTCAATGGATGATATGCTTCTTAAAACAATGCAATTTTCAATTTCAACTCTACAATTCTGGAATAAAAATGCAATCTTTCTTTACATGCACTAAGATAAATGATAAAGACTCAAAAGATCAAAATTCCAAGCAATGAAAAATGTCTAATATTTTTGTATTTTCAATATAATTAAAATGAAAATGCATGGATTGAACAACAACTTGATATATAAAGACTCTACTGTGTATAGAAAGATACAACTCAAGTAGGATACCAAGAAGGAAGACACCCAACCCAATGTACAAGGACAATCAAAATGAAAAGGTGATGAGAAAGACTCCACCCAAAAATTCAACCAAAGACAGGTTTCCTATCCTCCCAAAGACACTTAACAGACACTACAGAGACCCAAGAAAACTCAACAGTCATCAAAACCTATCCAACAACCACCAAAACCAGAAAACAAGAAAAAGAGGTTGATGTACGCGACTGTTCAAGGAAACAATGCGTATGTACACAACTTGTAGAAGGACAACACACGTATATACACGACTGTCAAGAAAAAAACTGCATATATGTTTCAAAAACAAAGCTAGGAAAAGGAGAAGGCTGAAAGACTCAGACCCAAAGTGAACAGAGGTTGTCAAGCAATGATACGACAAGAAATGCAATAGGACCGAGAGCAATCTAAGGAGAAAACACTCCAAACCCTAAGAAAGAAGATTGTATCCCTAGTATGGTCACCAATTCTGTTACAAGGAAAATCTCTCTATGGCTAGGGTAAACCACAACAGACGGAATGATTGCATAAATCAACTCTATTCTCAAGTATGCTATATAAACAAATATGCTAGCAAGAGAAGATAAAAGGCCTACCTCATCCAGACGTTCGATGAAGTCCACCGTTGAGCACTCTACCCAAAGCAATATACCTGTAACTAGTCCTCAACAACCAAGCAAAGAAAGCATATGGTGATAGTATATGATGTTAGCACATTCAATAGCATAATCCATTAATATACATAACAAATACAACCATGGAATAATAATTCAAATATTTGCAAGATATCAATTGGACGGGAAAACAATATTTATATTAATATATGATCAACAGAAGTGAAAAAGTTACAAACTTTCGTATCGGCACGGTTCAGAACCGAGAAACTAAGTTCCTTCCAGCTGGGCCTCCACCACTTCAATTCTCCACCAAAGGCAAGCTCATAGAAGAGTGACAATGAAGTTCTCAATCAATAAGGGAAGATCTTGGGGGATGAACACTATGTTCAAACTTAAAGGACAAAGCGATGCAGACTCTATATGAAGTGAATAATTTCTCCAGAGTAACTTTGCTCTCAAAGTTGAATTCTTTCTCCTTCTTTTCCATAGCTTGGAATTGGCCCATTTATATCCTTCAAATGGAACTGAAGGGCCGAGTCAAAACGTTTCCAGTATACAGAAGGCCAAGGATCATTGATCTCCTGTCGTGACATGGAAACCCAACACCATTTTTCATTTTGGGCACAAATCCCGATGTACGCAGGCTGTAGTGGTGCAACCTGCATATACACATGTTGTATAGTAGGCAAGGTGCGTACATGTGGAAAAAATGTATTTTTATCTCCGGGTTTTGCAAAAAGGGATGAAAAGTCTGCATAGGGAAATGGAAAAAGGCCCTCTTTGCAAGATTGCATAGGGTGAGGCAATCCTGCTATAACACCTCTAGCCTTCTAGTCCAGGGAAGCGCTAGAAGCCATCATAAATAAAATAGGCTCTTTTGTAAAATTGGAACCCAACTAGGACTCAAAGAAATATTGCAGGTGGGCTTGGATCTTGATCGAAGTAGATGTAAGAGAAGGTTTAGTAGGAAATATTGACTTGGTTTATGCTGGAATAACATGGTACCAAAAGGTAGACTACTGGAGACTACCCTTTAGGTGCCATGATTTCCATGAAAATGGACACCTACGTTCTCAATGCTCCAGAATTGCCCCGCTGCAACAAACACAAGAAAGTAATTGGAAAACCAATTCCACTATAAAAAAGAAGGAGACAATGGAGGTCGACGCGGTGGAAGGAATGAATACAAACTATCACCTAGACTTTGAAAAATGGGTTCTCTTCAGTCAAGCTCTAGGCGACTTGGTGTCCCAAGCCCCCGCTTCAGGTATGCCTCCCTTTTCTTCACCCCTTCATTCTGTTTCCTCTTCAGTTCCTATTTCTCTCCCTAACCCTCCCCCCTCCCTCCCCGGAAAACCCTTGCCCCCCCTCCCCCCCATCTCTTCCATAGGCATAATAATTCTTCCTCGCAAGAGATCCCTCTTCCTCCCCCTCCCTTCCTCTAGCTCCCTCTCTGACGCCTCTTTCCCCCTCCCCTTCTCAGGCCCCCTCCTCTCCCTCTCCTGGCTCTTCTCCCCGCTCCCATCTCTCCCGTTCTCTCCATGAAGTTCCTCTCCCTCCCCAGTGAAATAGATACACCCTAAGGTTAAAAGCACGAGTTTTAGCCCCTTCTTTCGGTGGTCTGTCTCTAAACCCTCCCTCTCTCACATAAGTAGGAAGGAAATACTTCATTTCGAAAGCAAAAGAGAAAGCATCCGTGAAAATGCGCAAAGGCACCCAAGCTACCATCACAAGGGCCCTTAGAGCAAAAAAATCCCCGTTGACAAGGGCTAAATGATCTTCCTCTCTTTCAATGCGCGAGGGGTATGGGGTGCCCCAAAGAAGCTAGCCCTCAAAATAATGATCCACAACCTAAAACCAGACGTCATCCTCATCCAAGAAACCATGTGCTATGGCAAAAAGGCCAGATAAACTTTCATCCCTTGGCTTCAGAATTGGTCTTTCAGTACTACCGACGCCTCTGGTCTCTCTAGCGATCTACTCACTGGATGGAGCCCTAATTTCCAAGAATTGTCCTCTTCTACCACCCGCGCTGCAATCTCTATCAAGCTACAACACACAGACATTAATTTTTCCTTCTTAGTGGTGAATATTTACGAGCCTTACGTTGATAAGACCTCCTTCTGGGAGGATTTAATCATCACAAGTTTTTTTTGGGATCTATTTTTGGTGGTGGGGAGGATTTAAATATAACCCTATCCCTTTGGGAGGTCTAGGGAGCACATCCTAGGGCCGACAGTCAAAGACTCTTCTTCCAATCCTTCTTCGAAAAGGCCAACCTGGTGGACATCGAACCTGTGAAACTCTCTCCTACTTGGCGGAACTTCGGAATCGGGGAAGAGGAAGTTGCAAAGAGACTCGACCACTTCCTAGTTTCATAAGCCTTACTAAACTCAAGAGAGTTGTTCAGATCTGGAGTAGAGGTGGGAGGCATCTCAAACCATCTACCTATCGCACTACAATGGTCCTAGAGTTTTGACTCCCCCCCCTCTCCCTTGAAATTCAACCAATCTTGGCTGGAAGAGGAAGATTTCAAGAAATTGGTCCTTTCTTCATGGACCAAACTCTCCCCTCTGAACCATGAACCTCTTATGGTATAATTCACAGCAAATATTAAAAAATTGAAAAACGCCATAAAAATTTGGCTCCCTTCATGGAAGTCCAAAAGGTCCCGACACACTCAAGACATTGAAGAGAATTTGGCAAAGGTTCTAAGATCCATGGAGGACACCCCCCTAACAAACAATAAGTTAACATAAATAAGAGATCTGGAGGGAAAGCGCACCAAATGGCTTAAGACAGAGGAACAAGAATGGCGTACAAAATGCAGGGCTCTGTGGATAAAAGAAGGAGACAACAACGCGATTTTTTCATCAATATGTGAACTATCGAAGAAACCTCAACTCAATTTGGGAAATCAAAGATGAACAAGGAAAAGTGGCTGCTTCCTTTGAGGAAAAGGAAAAGTTTGGAGAAAATTTTTTCAACAATCTTTTTTTAGACCTCCCAGGATGCCTTATCCAAGAAATCCTGAAAGTAGTAGGAAAATTCCCTACCGTCTTTACCGACAAAATAAACCTTTCCTTAGAAGAAGAAGTGTCGAAACCAGAACTAAAAGCAATTTTTTTCTCCATGAGAAATGGTAAAAGCCCAAGCCCAAACAGAGTAATTGTGGAATTATTCAAATCCTTCTATGATATTCTAAAAGAAGATTTGTTGCTAATGATAAGAAAATCACAAAAGGAAGGAAGAGTTCATGGCCCTCTCAACACAACCTTCATGTGTCTCATCCCTAAGAAACAATGCCCCTCTTCCTTTGAAGACTATAGACTGATCACTTGCTGCAATGTAGTCTACAAATTAATCACCAAGATCAGATCAAGGAGACTTAGGACAATGCTAAGTGAAATCATTGGTGAAGAGCAATTCAACTTCCTACATAACAAATAGATACATGATGTTGTAGCCATAGCTCAGGAAGTGCTCCACTGAGTCAAGAAAATAAATCTCAAGGATGCCATCCTAAAAATGGACCTTTCCAAAGCCCATGACCGCGTAAACTGGAATTTCCCGCATTTAGTCCTAATCCAAATGGGCACGAGTTTAAAAACCATCAACTGGATAATGGGATGTATCCAAAGTGCCTCCTTTTCCATACTCATCAATGGTGCTCCGTCCAGTTTTTTCAAAGACTCTAGAGGTCTCCATCAGGGTTTCCCCCTTTCTTTTCTTAATCATAGCTGAAGCTCTCAGTATTTTGATAAATGAGGCAAGGTCCAAGGGTATCTTAAGAGGAATTGCAGTCTCAGAATCGAAATCAATCACACACATTCTATTTGTAGATGATATCTTCTGCTGTTTATATGACTCTCAGAGGAATTTGAGCACTCTCAAGGATATTTTAAACCTCTTCTGCAACACTATGGGAATGGAAATTAATATGGAAAAGTATTTTCTCCTTATTCATTATTGTGAGAATGAATATGAAGCCTCTATCACCAACACTTTCCCTTCCCAAAAGAAAAACTTTTCGATGGACTAAAGTACCCAGGTTTTAATTTAAAACCTGACAACTACAAAAAAGAATACTGGGGTTGGTTAATAAGAAAGGTCGAGGCCCATCTATCCGGCTGGGTCAACAGAATCCTTTCTAGAGGAGGAAGACTGGTACTAATCAAAACAGTCCTAGAAGGAATTCTTGTCTATTGAAATTCAATAGCTGAAGTCCCAAAAGGAGTCATGGACCACATATGTCATTTAAGATTTTGCTTCTTTTGGAAGGGACAAAACAAACATGGAGAACCCCCTTTGGTCAAATGGAACTCATTCGTAGTGCCAAAAGAACTGGGGGGTTGGGGGTTAAAAAACTTAAGACTCTTCGCGCGAGCCTTAGCGGGCATAAACCTTTGGCACCTAACTTTGGGTAACACTCTATGGGTAAGAGTAATGAACTCCAAGTATTTTCCTTCTTTGTCTATTTCCGATTGGTTTCAAGAACCCTTGAAATCCACTAAAGGTTCAATTTTCTGGAAAGCACTTGTTTAATCCTTCCCCTAGTTGGTAAGTGGATTGTATGGTGCATCGAAAATGGGGAAAATGTGAGATTGGGCAAAGATCCATGGCTGGAAGCTGGAAACAATTACAAACTCTCCCATCCCCTACTTAAGTTCCTAAAAGAAAAAATCCGTCTCTTTCTGAGCAACCTCGACATTGGTTTCCCCCATTTAAGAGGAAGAGGGGGCTCGAAAACTGCAGATTCCATGAATCCCACCCTATATCTACAGATGAATGGAACTCTTTCATCACCCTGTTATGTGAAAAATTCATTACCCTAGATAGAGAGTCTGAGGACTCCCTTTGTTGGTCAAAAAACCCGCAGAATGGCTCTTACATGATTAAATTAGGCTACAAATCCTGGTTAGAAGAAAACTCGGAGACACAACTGAAGTGGTGGTGGAATCCCTTGTGGAAAATCAAGGCTCCCACCAGATGTAAATTGACTCTATGGCTAGCTCTAAACAACAAACTATTGACTTGGGACAACAAACCCAAGACAGGTTGGTGTGGACCTAGCATATTCGCTTTGTGCAAAGAAGATCAAGAATCCACTAATCACATTTTTATCTCTTGACCCTTTGCAAAGAAGGTCACATGTTTAATAAAAGACAAACTAAATTCCAGGGCTGATTGAAATTAGGGTTCTCTTGAAGAATGCTTCAAAAATTGGCTATAAGACATAACAGTCTCCCTTTATGCAGTTCTTCAAAGTATCATGATCACAAACATTTGGTGGGAAAGAAACAATGTTGCCTTTAAAGATAGATATTCCTTCGGAAGTGACAACGACTTTATCACTCACTCATGCTAAAGAATTTAAGACAGAACCATGATAAAGAAAAAAATGTTTCATAGTCCCCCCACCCATCGATTACACCATCCCATGGGGCTATTTCGATGGGTCCATCCAAGGACATCCTCTTGCGTGTGGTGTTGGGGTGGTGTTGTTTATCAACCATAGTCACTATATCCTTATCATATATTCACCAGGAGGTGGAACAAATAACAGAGCATAACTGATAGCACTCTGGACCCTTTTGGAAATGACCAAAGAAAAAAATATGACAAAGCTTCAGGTGTTCAGAGACTCCAAACTGGTGATTGATTAGGCAAGAGGCCAAAACAACATCCAGAATCCTAGACTGGCCTCAATTCTAAGAGATATCAAACTCACCTTCAAAAATTTCGAATGGCTTTCTTTCCAACACATTCCGAGGGAGCTCAACCCAAAAGTAGATGAACTCTCTAAAGAAGCCCTGCAACTGCAAAAATGATCTTTTGGCTTTTATGAGTTATTTGAAGGCACAAAAATTGAGGCAATGGAATTTCACCTCTAAAAAAATGTTTTTCTTGTAAGGCTGTAATTTTTTTGAACAGTTGGAACAATTAGTATTGTAAAAGGCCTCAAAAGGTTTGTTGGCATATGCTGATTAGATCCGTAAGAAATCTTACTAAGGTTGGACTGATAAGACAACAACATGCATATTCCTTTTTTTGAATATAACAATTTTTTTTTTCTACAGGTANTATATATATATATAGAGAGAGAGAGAGAGAGAGAGAGAGAGAGAGAGAGAGAGATTTTGATAATAGGAACATGCATGCGTTCCTATTCCTAATAATGGGCATATGCTTTAGGAACGCACACAAACTTTAGGAACATGTGTGTGTTCCTAAAGCGCATGCGTTATTTCCATTTCAATTTTTTATTTTATTTTATTATTATTTTTTTTTTTTTCGGGCGGGAGTGACAACTCTAGCGTACACGTTTGTTGAGTTGGTTACATTAGATTTGGGTTTGAGATGACAAACCTAGTGGTTTGGTCTGCAAATACATAAAAACCTCTATTTTTATGAATACCTCTCTATGTCTATGTTTTTGACGTTATTTTTCTATATGCTACACAAATCCGTTATTGATGAAACTACAGACATAGATAGCGTCGACTATGCATATTCCAAATACACACACACACACACACACATTAAAATTAATATTGTTTAGTATTTTAATCTATTTTTTTCTTGACATATATCAAAATCCTAAAATACATACCTCTTTTATTTATGCTATAACATTTTGTCAGCTTAAGCATTTTTAAAATGAGTTATATGCCGGATTAGAAGAGACCGATATCTACAATCTAAAAAAAAAGAGATTCTTTTTTTTATATAATGTTAGGATCCTCGTAGCCTGCACTAATGGAAGGAGTTGTAATTTCAAGGATATATTGACTTTCATAATTTAAAAAAATATGAAATTAATATTATAAATTTTGAAAGAATTTGCACTAGAACAATGGGTTCTCTACAATTATACAAATTTTTGGAAGGAAATTCCATCATTAAGGTACTCAACACCTGCACTAACGAAGACATATACCTCATATTTTGCTAGAAAAATAACATTTTGTTGTTAGAAAAACTCAAATTTTACATAATTATTCAGAATTTCTATAAATAAAAATTGTATAATTGGAAAGCTAATTCAATTTCCTACATTTTATCTTTTTACACCATAATCAAATTCATTTTAAAAGTACCTTGAATAACCCATCCAAGTTAATATATTGTTGTTTTTATATGTTTGCATTGCCACTAATGCATCATGAGAGACCATCATTAGCTTGCACTCACCCTCAAACTCCAAAAATGGGAGATAGTTGGCTGAAAAGAGAGATTCTAGAACCTATGTTGGACTATCTTCATGTTCATCTTCATCTGTATCTTCACCTTCATAAGTTTTACCTACCAGAGTAACTTTTTTACTATTTTTGAAGCTACAAAATGAATCCATTTCTTGTCGATTTATAAATCTTTATTTCACAGAACTCATCTAAAAACATGCCTAGTGAAATATTAAAGCGTTCAAGCTGAGCATAATGGAAGAAAATGATGTTATCAATTGTGAGTATTATTTTTTTTTCTTCTTAAGAGAATATAATAAAAAAATCCATGGGAGAAATGAAGATGGAGTAAATTTCAAAGGAATCGCCATCTATGAGATAGGGAAGAACAATGTATTATGTCTCTTAAAGGAAGCTTTGATAGGATGTGAAAGTGTAATTCCTATGAAAGAGCACTCAATCGATCTCTTCCCTTTCTCATGGTTGCATATAAACAAAGGATAAATCTAGTTGGCAAGGAAGTGGACGATTACAATACTAATAGATTAAGTTAGCTAGGAAGTGGAAAAGTACAGATATTGATGGATCGAAATTGTGTTCTTGACAAGCCTAAATCCTTAGGGACTTGAAATATTGTGATTTAAGGATATGAAGGTCTTATCAATCCCACCAAAATCAAATAAGTTGATAGGGAAGATTTCTTTAGCATGAATTTAGGCTAGGTGGTATATCACAACACCAAGTATTTAGCAACAACATGAGTGGTGGTTGTTTTCTTCTTTAGTGACCAAACACAAGTAAAGGCTTCTAAATCCATCTAATAAGGAAGTGAAAGATTGCAATACTAATAGATTAAGCTATCGAGGAAGTGGAAGAGTAAAGATACAAACAGATCAAAATTGTGTTATGGGCAAGTATGAATCCTTGGGGAACTAAAAGATTGTGATTCGAGGATACAAAGGTTTTATCAATTCCACCAAAATTAACTATGCTTATAGAGAAGAATTATTTAGCATGGACATAGGCTAGGTGATATATCACCGTGCTAGGTACTTAACAACAACTTAAATGGTGGTTGTTTTACTTCTTCAATGAAGTTTATTACCATAAGCTTTAAAGATAAGAGATGAGTCACATGGATGATGTATGCTTGCCTAATTTCTACCATGAATTTTCACGTTAGACTCTACAAGCTACACTATCACCAATGATCAGTTTAAACTTCCTAAAAAAATGACATTGAAATTATGTTTAAATATGATAACAATTTCATAACACATTTTTTTATTATCAAATATATATTTGTGACACTAATGTGACACTAATAAGATGTTATACATTTACGTACAAGATGCTACATTGATGTAACAAGAAACCTATGATGTGTGCTAAATTTTAGCGACATAAAAATGATGCAAAAATTGCAATATTACAACACAAGTATGAGGCAAGACAATTAAATATATTTTTTTATGTTTTCAGCATCATGGATTCGATGCAAAAATCACATTGCAAAATCATGATGCGTGAAAATAAAAAATGGGATGAGGCGAAGCATAACAATGGCACTATAAACCTGTATTGCAGTAATGTCACTCTGCATTTTATTGTGGATATTAAATTTTAATATGGAGTCCAAAATTGAACAAAATGCCATGAATAAAAACTATCATACTAGGGCTAGTGAGGTTTCCAAAGCATATGAGGGAAGGATGACACATCGCCTCTTTAGGACAATTTTTTTGGTTAGAAGAATATTCACGGCGCTCTCGATATCTATCCACTGGAAACCTCATAAAACCAATTTGAAAATAGTTACACATTTTAGTTAAATTATTCTATTTTAATTTCTTTTTATGAATTTTTTAAGTGGGATCTAAATCCCCTGTATACAAAAAGTTGTTCGAGTTGGAAACCTTGACATTGGCTGTGTGGATGTCTAGTACATCCACCTAAATTGTATTGCAAGGGTAATTAGATACAAGGTGTATTGCATGGGTAATTAGATACAAGGAGAAGAGAATGCACTAAAAGTTCATGAATATTATCAAGTAGACCTTGAGAAAGGCCTACACAAATACCATGTCATAGACAAGGGTTGATTTTCTAAACACGTTGATGTGTGGTGGTGCATAAGTACACATAAATATTCATGGTTAAGGCATCAATAAACATTATTTATGTAATTTGTTCATCCTCCTCTACTTAAACATGTGTGAAGCTCTTATCTTTCCATTAACCACATGCCAACTTTACAAATTATTTGTATGTGGCAAAAATAAATATATAATTGATTAATACATTATTATTCTCAATTGTACTCTTCAAAAGTATGGTTAGCTAAGTAAATATTTCAACAACAACTATTAATGTCAATATTATTTTTGGGATTATTTTGTAGAGTAAGGTTTTTTTTTTTTTAAATAAAAGAGAAAAATATATTACCTTGAGAGCTTCAAAAAAATACACTATTCTTTGCTTGCCACCTGTTCCGCCACATCAGGGAAACCAGAACAAGTGGCTAGCCAAAACATTTGGAAATCACAACCGAGTTTTTCAGAGTTCAACTTGACAGTTTCCATATTACTTACATAAGACGTGTGTGGTGTCATGTGCCAGAGAACATGGCCATCATGTATGTAGCTATAGATCATGAAATTTAACAAAACCGAAAAAAAAAGAGTTGTAGCCAAATCCTGAGATGTAAACAGAGAGAGAAGCTAGAAATTTGGCAAACCTGAGCGTCCATCGGTGCTGTAGGTGAAGACGACCCTTTGTCCACAGGTCAGATAACGAGTTTTCTCCAGAACGTCTAACAAGGCATCGAACAGGAGGTCCATGCATCGACTGAGAGTGCGTTGATTATGAGTTTGATCCTCGAGACTTCACCACATATCAAATATTAGTTGCAGGTGGTTGTCCGAAAATCAATGAGGATTGGGCGCATGATGCTCAAATTTCCCCTCCGCTTCCGCAAGAAGAGTTGGACCCATATTGAAATCCTCCGGTGGAGTTCCTTCCCTGTCCCGCCTAGGGCTAGAGTTTTTTAAATCCATTTTGCAAGCCAATTGGGGAGGATTTCTTCCTCCACTAGGAAAATTCCTTGCTCCATAGGCCGGGCGGTCTAGTGATGATGCTAGGCTCAAGTGGGGCTCCCAAGGATGGCAACTCAAGATGAGGAATTTCTTCTTCCATTGGGCAACTTCCCGTATCATACATATTTTCCGAAAGGGGTGGAGGCAAGTTATGGGCATGAGGGGAGGGTGGGGGAGTCTCAGTTCAAATCATGCCTCTTCCAGGGGAGCTGGTTGGGGGGATAGGCTGAGAAGGGTCAGGGCGGCCATGCCTCACGATGAAACTGTAATACAGTGGTCCCATTTTGGGTTTTCCACGCTCTCTAGGCACGATTGAAAGAAACCAATGAGTATGTAGCAACAAAAAACAGGCTAGAGGATTCACGTTGGTGAAAAGGAGGCTAAGAGAGGTGACCAGCAGTGGCTAGGAGGCGATGGGAGAAATTCCACAGCAAGAATACACATGAGACCTATAGAACCAGAGAGCCAACTGAAAATGGTAAATGACAGAATTCCCAGGAGCTCTAACCTTCATAGCGGTCGGTTGAACACTAGTGGGGGGTGCCATGACTGTCGAAGTGACCTTAGCCCGAGGATGATTACCCACTTCAGTACTCCAGAGCTGGTTTGCATGCATAACCATTAACTTCCCAGAGGTAGCGCAATACACTACCATAAGTGTAGTGTTAAGGCCTGTCATTTAGATGGTGTGGGGATATAGGAGGCGACTGAGGGTAATAACTCCCCTAGCTGCATGCTCGCCACCTTTCATTCTTTGGCCAGATGTTACCCCATCCAGGGATTTCGTAGAGTAAGTTATTAAATAGATAATCTTGAAAATAATATCTCATATGTTAAAGTGCTAAAGCTCCTCGATACTTAAATAAAAGAGTTAAGTGAGCTCTAATTTAATAGTTCACAAGTGAGGATACTTACTAAGGTTTTGCAAATGGGGTGACAAACTAAGTGGGCTTGATTAGGGGGAAAACTATACAATTAAGCACACTTGAGCCACACGAGTCTTGGGATGGGTGACCTCTAGTATGTAATTCATTTGGCTAGTTTCAATCCCAATCCAACTTCTTCACCAAGCTATTCAAAATCATATACGAGTCATAGTTTAATGACTTACTCTACTCAATCCTGAAAATAATATTTCATATGTTAGATTATTGAAGCCCCTCAATACTTAAATTATTAATGTCATTATGAAGTGAACTTGCTTTGTAAAATAAATATGTGTTACATTATAAAAAAAACAAAAACATTTTATTAAAATAATGTTGTATTTATAAATCTTTTCATTATGTTATGAAATTTAAATTAAGATAATCATAAATTTGAGTATGCAAGTTTCCACAGTGTGACATAATGTTAGAGATATTTCTAGATCAAACCTGTGTGTAGACTTTTGAAATGTCCAAAGTTTCGAGTGGACACTCCACTCATCATCAAAGACATAAGAAGCTGATGAGTTGTAAAAGGGTGCTGAGGTTTTTTAAATAAAGTAGAGTGAGGGGGAGAAACATTAATTCTAATCATAAACCTTTTACCCCATATTTAATCATTTGTGCCACTTTGTACTACACCTCTTTTTTGAGTATTTATCTCTCTCCTTATTATTCTATAATTTTAACCATATTTTTAATCTTTAATGAATATCTATTTTTTTTTCTTATCACCTAACCTCACTCCACATCAATTTTATCATTTCATAAACTCTCGTCAACCATTTTCACCTTATTTAATTATTTTTTTCTACCTTGACTTCATCTACTAAATATAACTATTTTCTCTATTATTATTTTTATTTCAACCTCTCCTAACCTAACCCCGATCTATTCAAGACTTTATTACTTAATATACTATTTCTCTTTTCCTCCT
>ML819186.1:50295-64167 GCA_009831015.1 Picea engelmannii
CCATTTTTTCCAAATCTGATGAAGAACATCTAATCCACCTCAAGCAAACATTCGAGAAATGCCGCAAATTTGGTTTGTCTTTAAATCCCAAGAAATCTCACTTTGCGATGCAAGAAGGTAAACTCAAGGGCCATATTGTATCTTGGGACGGAATTAAAATCAATCCTAAAAGGGTCGAAGCTATTGACACTATAAATATTCCTAGAAATGTAAAAGAAATCCAATCATTTTTATGGAAAATAATTTTTTTGAGGAGATTTATCCCGAACTTTGCTGAAATTGTGAAATTGATTACAGATATGCTCAAGAAGAACAACAAAGTTAAATGGATGGCTAATGAAAAATCATCATTTACACACATCAAGAAAATTATAGGTGAAGCATCTGTACTAGCAAGCCCTGATTATCTAAAGGAATTTTTGATCTTTTCGTTTTCATCCGAACATACAATTGCGACGGTACTCCTCCAGAAGAACGAAGAGGGTTTTGAGCAACCAATAGCGTTTTTCAGTAAGAGGCTTAGAGACGCGGATTTGAGGTATGACATTATGGAAAAACATGCATATGCCATGGTGAAAGCACTAAAATCTTTCAGAACCTACATACTGCATTCCAAGATCATTGCATATGTATCCACCAGTTCCATTAAGGATATATTGGATCAGCCTGATAGTGACGGGAAGAGGGGCTGGTGGCTTGCTAAAATTCAAGAATTCGATCTAGAGGTAAAATCAACAAAGCTCCTAAAGGGACAGGGTTTGGCTAAGCTACTAGCCGAATCAAATTTCAGATCACTTGGGATAATTAACCTACAAGATCTTGAAGGATATTTAGACATAGACGAATTCGACAACCATATATCTACAACTAGAATCGAAGAGAAGTTTGCATATTCGGGTTGGTATAAAGACATAATATCTTATCTTTTGACTCTGAAATAACCAAACAATGTGTCTCTGTCTAAGACTAGGACATTGAAATTGCATGCGGTAAAGTATTGTATCTCAGAAAGCCAGTTGTATTGGAAAGACCCTCTAGGTTTTCTACTAGTTTGTTTAGTAGAATCTGAAACAAAAAGAGTATTAAATAAATTTCACGAAGGAGTGTGCGGAGGACATCATGCGTGGAGAGAAACAACCTATAAAATCCTGAGAGCAGGATATTATTAGCTTAAGTTATTCACATATGTGAATGCCAAAGTAAGATCCTGTAACTCCTGCCAATTATTTTCAGGCAAGCAGAAACTCCCGGTGTTACCTTTGGTTCCGGTTAAAACGGAAGGCCCTTTTCAACAATGGGGGTTAGATTTTATAGGCAAAATCAATCCACACTCTAGCATGCAACATAGATGGATCCTGACCACTACATATTATTTCACCAAATGGGTAGAAGCTATCCCAACCAGGAAAGCGACAAATTCAGTGGTGATAAATTTCTTGGAGGAAAATATATTATCTAGATTTGTCTTTCCTCGAAAGATAGTTACAGATAATGCCCAGGAATTCAAATCTATGGAAATGATTAGTTTTTTCCCAAAATACAATATTGTGGTGGGTCATTCTACAACGTACTATCCTCAAGGCAATGGGTTAGCTGAATCATCAAACAAAATCTTAATCACCATAATAAAAAAGGTTTTGAACGAAAATAAGAAAGCCTGGCATGTGCATTTGAAATATGCCTTGTGGGCAAATCGGATAGGCACCAAGAAATCGATCGACACTTCTCCATTTCAAATGGTATACGGGACCAATGTAGTATTACCCATAAATTTGGCTCTACCTGTAATGAAACTTTGGCAAGATGAAAAGGAAGAACCAAATCATGTCACAAGAAGAATAAATCAACTGATAGAAGTTCAACAAAATAGGGCTGAAGTGGATGAAAAACTTCAGAAATATCAAGACAGCATGAAAGCCCTGTTTGATCATAAGGCTAAAGATAGAGAATTCCTCCCCGGTGACTTAGTTTTGAAATGGAACGGTAGGAGAGAAGACTCGGCCAAACATGGAAAATTCAATCATATCCGGTATGGACCATTCAAAGTTACAACATCCGAAGGGAAGAACTCATTTTTGCTAGAAAATTTGGACGGTAAAATCCTCAATGCCCCTATCAACGGGCGTTATCTTAAGCACTATATGCAATAAACGATTTCCAAAATCCCATTGTATATATCGGTTTGTGTTTTCTATTTTTTACAGTTTTGGGGTAAGTCTTACTTCCATCGCAAATAAAACATGTTAGTGATTTCATAGAAAAGTAAATGTAAAATAATTTACACATTGAACGCTGTGACTCGTAAAACCCTGACACTCTTCATGTTGTTTTTACGCAGGATTGTTGTCGATAGCTCAAACATTGCGAAGGAGACAAACAAGTGGTCGTATATAAAAAATATTTGTTATCCCGAAACAGGTGATAAATAAATAATTTACTTAGATGAGGGTGAAATGACGAATCAAAGGTATGATTCTCTAAATTATTTATATTTCCAAAGAATATCACCTGGTGCAACAACAGTCTTATATGTATAAAGATACTTGCTAGATGTATGATCAAAAGAATGATTTTTCAAAATAAAATCATAAAAGCGATCATTTAAATAAAATTAAAATAAACAGAAACAAAAGAAATAAAGTGAACTTGGAGAACATTTTTCAAGAGTCAGGTTTGTGTAATAACAACCACATTTATGAAATCCAAAACCCCTTTGTCACCCTGTTCAAATCTTTGGTATTATTCCCCTTGACTCCAGATGCCTCCCCATGGCCTCCACAAAGGAAGGAGGGGTTAGACTTTACCTATGAAAACTGACAAACGAATCTTTAGAAAAAGGGCAAGTCCTCATGGCTCCTCGAGCTCCTACTGAACAAAAGTATGTATAGTCTAATCCTGACTCTCTTAGTTATTTTAAGAGTTGGGTTTGCGTAATAACAACCACATTTATGAAATCCAAAACCCCTCTGTCACCTTGTTCAAATCTTTGGTATTATTCCCCTTGACTCTAGATGCCTCCCCATGGCCTCCACAGAGGAAGGAGGGGTCACACTTTACCTCTGAAAACTGACAAACAAATATTTAGAAAAAGGGCAAGTCCTCATGGCTCCTCGAGCTCCTACTGAACAAAAGTATGTATAGGCTAATCCTAACTCTCTTAGTTCTTTTAACAGGTTTTAAATGATTAGTCTTGCTCATAAGAAGGCCCCTGGAAATAAAAAATCCCCCATAAGTTTTCCTGCAGAATAAGATGTTTTGAAGGTCAAAAGAAGACTCGTCCAGAGTAATCAAAGTGAGTTAACAAACCTCTTTTGCCAAAATTATTAACATATATCACCCCTAGTATACTTTATACAAAGTGATTTCCCCCACTTCATGTTTTAAAAATAAAGTATAAGACAGATGGTGAAAGGAAATTCACAAATGATTGCCCCCATCTAGTCCAAAAAAAGAGATGATGAAAGGAAATTCATTAAATGATTGCCCTCATCTTGGCATTTAAATGCAAAGTTACAAACTGAAGTAGTGAAAGAAAATTCAATAATGGGAATCATAAAACTTCACCGGGGTACTGAACAGGCTCGTTGGCAGTGAAGCAATGTCTAAGATATCTGTAAGGCTGTTATACATGAATTATATTGTACTATGGTAACCAGTTTTCTTTTAGACTAGATCCACATCCCAAGTTCACCTGGACTCCCTAATTGAAAAAACACCAAAATTACTTCGACTTGATGCAAGAAAGATCGACAGAACCTGTTAGAATTCCTAAGGTTGTTTTGATTATCTTAAGCAGACCCGAAATCAGTTTCAAGGAAGAGGAAGTCATCAAAGGACCTAAAATTGAGATTAGTAAACGATTAAGTTTCAAAAGCTTTCAGAGATAAAGATGAGACCTCAGATTCCCTCTGTACCCTCTTTCTGAAAACGTTTCACAAAAATAAAGTAATGACTCCATTTACCCAATAAGGCACGTGGTCTACTGTTCTTCTCATCCCACAGGGAGACAAGATCCCTAGATGGAGCCTATGTTGGAACACATGTATTTTTTCAAAATACTCCAATTATCAAAAGGTTGAAGCCGCCCACTCTTTCAAATAACAAAAAAAATAATCATAAACCTCAAATCTTAGATTTCAAGATTTCGCAGATCTAACGTTTACACATATCAAATCTCTCAATGTCCCAACATGTGAAATAACGAAGTTGGGTTAAGTTTAATCATGATCATCAAAGCATTAAGAAACGATTATCACTATTTTAATGCATCGCGCCTTCACGTTTTGGGAGTCACGCTTCGAGCGACCTTCGAATGTCCAATGTGCGAAGTTGCCAAAGCGATTTAAGATAAACTTGGTTAATCCAAAGACTAATGATAATTAACGTTAGTTAATTGTTATCGCAACTTCGCGACTCGACAGTTTTACCTTAAAACGACATCTTTGTAACCCCGATACTCGAGGTCGTGAAATTTATAAACTAATCACGATCAATTTAAAACTTAAGTCTGATCAAGGTTAATTAACCAAATCACAATATCACAAATTTAGGTTTCATGGCCCAAGACTAAGAATAAAATCGTCCGAGACCACGAACGCCGAAAAAGGATTAAGAACTAATTGCGATTAATTAAAGGATTAAACCGGGTTAATTAATATCTTAAACAACTTTCAACCTGAAAAGCTTACGGGTAAAGAATTAAATGTTTCTATGATCACCCCAAGTCATGAAATATCAAACATTTATGGCATTTATAGGCGAATTAGGGAAATGATTGAAAGTAAGATATTGCTTTATTTCCAAATCTTTCTATTAAAAGGATTAAACACTGTGTCAGCAAGGATCCGCGCAGACTCGAGTACTCTAAGTGAAAGAATTTCGTTCCTTATTTGAATTTCATTCTAGTTTCACAAAGCTAGTTTAGCGAGATAACCATTGTTTGTATTTTCATCCTTTATAACAGGAAATGCAATCTCAAGATTTTATATCATGGCTCCACGAAAAACGCCCAAAACAACTGGTGAAAGTTCAGGTCAGAGTTCAGATATTATTTCTGATACCTCGCCTAGAAATATCGAAACAGTCAAAACATGGACACAGGTTTTCAACACCTTGCAATAAGAGCTGATAAACTACCTAGACGACTCGAGCGATAATAAGAAAGAAGACTTGTATATCAAATACAAAGTGGTCGCTCAGTCGGAGATGAAAAAGGTAGCAACAAGGCCACACCTTTTTCCCTATGGTGATATGGTTAAATGGGCATTGGACCACGTAGATATCCTGACTAGGACAATATTTAACGTGTAGAAGGTGGCTGTTGGGACATTTAGGCTGGAGCATCTGCAGGAGATGTACAAATTGTCCCCCACACCCAATTTTACTTACAATGCTAAATTCTTAGGGGGTTTAAAAAATAAAGAATGCAAGCAATTTGGAAAAATCTTGTCCCACCTGATCAAAGATTGATGCTCACACCCGAAAAAGTTCAGAGCAGACACTCATGGTATATACACAATCTCTTCGTTACAACCACAATTTATGTATATAGCGATGATGGTATGCATGCTTTATGAAAGAGAGAATACTACGGATTTTTTTCTCCCATGGGTACCGCTTATCCACACAGTAGCAGAGGGGTACTCTTTCGACTGGGCTAAATTGTTGTCAGACAATCTGGCCAGCCAAGTTACAAAATATCAAGAACAAAGGGTGAGTGGGAAAGCAACTTCATTTTTCATGTCTTCTTACATTATGGATGTCGTTTGCTTCATGACACCTTTCCCGTTAATGAGCTGGAGCTGGAATCCAAATAACGCAGAGCCTATTCATGTGTACCTCTCCAAACTCTGGGAAGATAAAACCAAAGACTTTGTCTATGAGATTTTCAACTGTGTAATGGTACCAATGCATGTCGTTATCTTCAGCCATCCACCTCCCAGGATTTCAGATAAAGTCGTGGCAAACTTAAACAATGTGGTAGACTGGTACATAGAAGAACAATTCTTCTATATTAGGGTTTTTGGCTGCTTTGTTGCCCCATATGCCCTGTTGCTATTCTTACCAGACAAGCTAGTATGTCGTGAAATCGCTAGGAAAACTGTGCTCGGTGGGATAAGCAAAGAACTCAAAGGAGTTCAGAAAAAAGTATGGCCATCCTTTCCCATACACACTGGTACATATTATTTATTATATTTTGGCCATGGCAAAGTGAAGCCCACTACCTTGGAGGAAATGAAACTAGCAGACATTGAATTTAAGAAGCACGATCCTCATAAGGTCGTGGGTAACCATATGGAAAGTTGTGGTCTAAAAAGATATGAGCACGAAGATTCCCCCCATGACGAAATGTTCCGAGGAGTGAGATCCTACTCAGAGGTCTTATGTCGAGTTCGAGCTCTGCTGCCCGGAGAGATGGTCGATTTCTACAAATTCTAGGAACATTGGAGAAGTGGCCTCCCCAAATTTTTGCAGGGAAAAACCTCAAAACCTCCAGGTACATAGCAAATAGAAGCCCAAGGTTCAACGGATACAAATCCTGGCAAACAAAAAACTCAGGAGAACACAGAGGATACTGAGACCTCGAAACAAGAAACTGAGATCCCAAGCCAAGAGGAAGGACTCCCAGAGACAAATACACCAGTGAAACAAGTCAAGGATCAAATAGAGACCCCCTCAAAAGGGGTAGGGGAAACACCCTTGTCTCCACCAAATGAATCGGTTACATATGCTATCATGAAACAAGCATCCAAAGAAATTAACAGTCCCATTCCATCCGTCACACCCTTACAATATACAAAGGGGAACCCCAATGAAGGGATAATATTTAAAGAGTATTTAATACCTATCTCCATAGAAGAATTACCTCCTAGTGATTTATTTTTTAGCAAGAAAAGGAAGGTCGTGGTGAAGCGAGAAACATACCAAAAAACAGGTGCAACAACTAAAAAGTACAGAATATTAATGGATGGAGAAGGCTTAGAAGAGGAAGAATTCGCCAATGAGATAGCAGGAACATTGGGGGCTTATGCAACGACCAACCAATATTCAGTTGGAACCTTGAAGGAACGGCTCAAACAAAAAGACCTGTTAATTAACAAATTACAGACTTAGATGATAGCTGTAGAAGCAAATGCCAGGAATGAGGCATGTAAAAACCTTGAAAAATTCAAAGCAACTGATCAACAAAAAATCGAACAACTCAAATCTAATCTTAAGCAAATGCAATAGTCGGCTCAGACAAGTCAAGCACATATAAGTCAACAGGAGGAGTTAATAAAACAACTGCAATCTAAATTAAATTCTACTGAAATCCAGGTCATAGATATAACGATATTTCAAACTCAAGCCACAGAAATATGAAAGAAGATAGAAGCAGCTCAAAAGAGTCTACTTACTAAAGTAGAAATTATCCAGGATCATTTTCATTTGATAGATCAAGCCTTAGACAAAATCACCTTAAGAGAGAGAGAAGCTAAGGTGGCTCGAAGTACTTTCCAGGAGGCTATTATATCAATGGAGAAAGAGGAAATGGTTATCGCTTCCAAATTATCCATTTGGGAACAAACCAGAGGTAACATCCTATTAAAAGTATGGAAGCATAATATATCAGAGAACAAAAAAATGGCTAAAGAAGTGAGAGACTCTTGTGAAGAAACATTTAGCCTAATAAATACAAAATTGCTAGATCTCGATAGGGAGAATAGCACTGGAATGTTGTGAAAAATTAACATAGTTAAACATCTGCTAGATATCAAGGAAAATGTGGAAAGAGACCAAGTTGAACTATCTCAGATAAAACAGGTTGATATTGCCCAAATAGATAAATGGTTGATAAAACCAAACCTACAGTTATTGTCTATCATTATAGAAGGCAAGCAAATCGGAGAAATACTGCCACAGTTGGAAAGGAAGTGCTACACTTTTGAAGAAAATGACCAAACTGAGCTTCCCATGTTGATAACCGAGTTGGTAGAAAAGTGCGTCAATTGTATTGAACAGGGGAAAGGGAAGACTTTTGGAGGCCAGTAATACAATTGCTTATTCCATCCTATTTTGGAGATAGAGGACAACGAAAGGAAAACACCCCGCCATCATAAAGGAATACAAGGGACAACGAAGTGAAACGTTTCATCTTTTCATTTGTAACCGAAATTTTTCGAATGATAGAATTCAAAACGTTTTAATCTAGTATAAATATACATTTTGAGAAAGAAAACAAGGTTTCTTTTTGCCGATTGTAAAGGAGAAGACTCTCTTTAACGAGAATTAATACAAATGTAGGCCAAAGATTCTACATCTCGTCTATTCTGAGTTATGTGTTCTTTGTCTTTCCATATTCTCACATCCTTTCATATATTTTCTTTGATGAATGAAAATCACAATTTAGTACAACCTCTATTGTGGTTATGTTATACTCAGTAATCTAATAACAAACAGATTTTCCTTTGTATTAACTATTAGTTAATACATGACCTAAATGTTGATTATATGCTATATTTTACACTTCATTTAAAGTTATATCGCTCACTTTTTTCTTCTGTTATAGAGTAATATTCTTCAGTAATTGATGCCTTTCTTTGATTAACAACTTTGTGTTTTTTCTTTTGTTTCATTCAATTTTTTCAAATTTAACTCAGATGCGAGAAACAACCTCTGAGCTATTATAATATTAATTCGTTTCAAGAACTTTTCTCTGTTATTTATGTGGTGGAAGGCAAACATTGAAACCTTTTCCTCATTTCCTGATGCCTGGCATTATAATTGTAGCCTTAGTGTAAACTCAGGAACAACACGACCAACCTTTGGTGCGACAATCAGAGTGGTATCAAGCTCGTTGTTGTGTTGGTTTTATCACTTGGGTACTTGGGTGAGCAAAAAAACAACACTTGCATGTTTAGATAAGCTTGCTAAACAAGAAAAAAATTTGTGAGTTGGTTAGACAAACCAAATACACACGAAAAGAAATAAGCACAACTAAAAACAACTAAGAAATAAATGTTAGAAAGCTTGAGAAACTTAGAATCATGAAAATAAAAAAAATGACCCACATATTTCTATTAATGGATCAATAGATTGATAGACAAAACACCATAGAGAAATGTAGGGACTTATGAGTCCCTTCTTCCTCTTTGGGAGGGATCTTGAGTTCCCTAATTAAGAGCTCTTCTCTTCATACAATGGAAGAAATGGAAAATGGTGAAGAAATACAAATGCTTATTCCCTCAAGAGGTGAGTGGAATGACCTATTGCAATGGTGATTGAAGGCTTCAAAGAGAACAAAGGATTATTAAAGAATAATTCTTGCAACATAACAATACCTTGAAGATCTTGTTTTCTTAGCACACCCATGGCTCTTATTTATAGCATCCATTTATGGAAAAATGTAATTGGTTCATAGTGTGAACAAGGGGCCTTTTAGGGCACCCTCTATCCCTTGACCAGTCTCCAAGCTAGATTTCACTCATATATGAGTGTCAAATTGTGTTGGGGGTCGGACTAGAAGTGGTTGAGGGGCCGACAAGATCCATAAATGCACCGTTCATAGAAGTGCACACCTTTTCTCGTAGACAATAGCGCATTTTGCGCACAGTGCGCGCTGAGGCCTATGTTAGGCTGCGCATTATGCACACTGTGCATGTGCTTCCTTTGGTGAATTTACATACTTTGATTTTTGACCCAATTATATAGTTTTTTTCCTTTTGATGGATTTTGGTGTTGTAGGTGGACTAATTGCTGTCGGCATTGATGTTTTTCTTCAACCATTGTGTGCAATGTTCTAGACGATTTTTCAATGATAATAGATGCCCCCTGATGTGTGAGGTTAGGATCATACGTATAGACAAAATGCATAAATGTTTCTTTTGGTGAGAATGGAATTGTAAGGAAGAGTAAATAGAGGAATTATAAGAGCGATCCGCCATAGGGAGAGGGAAAAATGTGGGACCCAAACCTTTCTCGAGGGAGAAAAAATAAAATATGTGTACAAACGAGACGAGCATGCCCCATGCTCATGTCATGAAACCAAAATGTGGGACTGTAACTGATGATAGATGCTGATGTAGATAACTGGAGCGCCCTCGGTGGTAGTTGATAATGACAGATGACAGTTCTGAATGGTGAACAGGCTCTGAAGTGAGTCAAGGACGACTGTAAGAATTGTCGATGACTCGTAGACATTGATGGCCTAACAGATTCATAGGTCTTCGGCTAGTATGAAACAATTGCAATAGTCACATAGTAAGACCCACCGTAACATGGGAATTTTTTGAATTCAAATGTTATGGGGGTCAACGGAATCAAAAAGCAATGATGATTCTCTATGTGTCGTCCGAGACTCCTCATTGAAAAGGTAATGAGAGTTAAGATACTTCCGCCCTTCTGGAAAATGTGATGATGTCGACATGAAGGGAAACATGATGCCAAAAAGCAAAGGGATTCTTGAAATCCACTGAGTAATAGGTGATATCAGGTATTGACGGGTAACATGAACGAAGTAAAGATCTTGTGGGACTCAAGACTGCCCTTGGTTGGGGAATTTTGAAGGATGACTGGCAGCAATCGTAAAAATGGATCTAGCGTCATGGGGACGACTAGATATGGGGTTAAATTGTGCCAGAGTCTAACAAAGTGGGAAAACTCAGAGATCATGGGTACATGGACAGTGGGATACTCAGGGTTCATGAACGATGTCAGTATGAAAAAAGAGTGGATTCCCCAACCAAGGGCAACATGGGTTGCTTTGCCAAGAAAAGAAGGCCATCAAGGATGGCGACGAAAAAGCTATGTATATGCTGGAAACAAAGGCTTTATACAATTACCAAAGAAATAAAGAATAATTTGTATTGAGTAAACATATACAAAAACATGTGTCGTAGTGACAGATGGCTTGGCCTGTTAGGGCACAAGTTTGTGAAAGAGAACTGGTGGAGGGTGGGGGGCCCATGGGTAGGTTTCTGTATTAGGTAAATGGATGGAGGAAAATATGCAGATGGGAAAACTGATGGTGAATGAGATGGATGGCTAATGAAATTGTGGAGATGCAGTTAATAGAACCTAGATGATATGACCCGGGATTCATTTGGGAAGGTTAGCAATATGATGAGAAGAAGGATGGGGTTCATTCTCGGCAATGAAAAAAATTATCGAGACTCCCAAACCTAGGAGGGTAAAATAAACATGCGTGTCAAGTTGCCGAGGGGAACTATGAATGGGACGACTCATGTGGGGGAGAGTGCTACTGGTTGAAAGTACCCAAATGCAATAGAGGTAAATATACTGCAGAGCCGGATGTAGGGACCCTAAAGGTAAATTTTGGAGGGTGTGACTGGGATATGCAATTATTAACAGAGGGAGTAACTACATGCCAGTGTCAAACATATACCTGAAGAGGCCGTAAAGCTTGTTGAACAAGTACCTGCACACATAAAAAACCAAATACCCGACATGAAAAATATTTGATGATAAAGAACATATAACAACTATTCGATAAAATTGAAAGTGAGCATGCGTACCTGAACATGGTGTGCAAAAAATGCTCCTCTGGGGAGAAGTGCAGATGATATTGGTGATCTGGCGAGAGAGCTGTGAGGTGATTTGAAGATAGCAGGAGCTTGGGGCTACTGATCCGGTAGTTGTGAGAGACAAGTTGGTGACCTTATCGTCCCACATTGTGTGAATTTGCGATAGGTTAACTAGGGACTATACATAGGGCCGTAGATGAGGTCAGGAGGGTGAAAGACCTCTTGTGAGAGGAAAAGTACTTGATTATGGAGCGCATTCCATGGGAAATCGGGGGTAGTGAGTTCCTCCAGGATATCTTCTGTTAGAATATGATGGATGTGCTTGTTTTACCATAAACAATATCACTATTGTCACCCAACCATAGGCTGAAGCCACCCTCCTAACACCTTAACCTTGAGAGAGAATCATTCCGGAAGAAAACCCTAGGCTAGATAGCCAAACAAGATAACACACCTCTCTCTCCAAGGATAACGCACCAAACAAGAGCCAATCAGATAGTCCAAACCATAACCAAGAGATATTCCAAGCCAAAACTAAAATCTTCTAGCTGCAACAGCTGCAACGAAAACTCTCCTCCAAACTTGCGCACAACTGGTCAACTGCAGTGCGCACAAGCGTTGCTTCTGCAGTTGTGAGAATGCCTGCCAAAATGAAGACTGGCCTCCTGTATTTATACTAAATCTAGTAGACTGCCTGGGCCGACTTTTCATTCTGGGTACTAATTATTTAGTATATATTATTTCCTTTAGACGACTTCTTCTCTCGGAGGCTAATAGCCTAATACAAGTCATTCCCTTGAGACGACTTGTCTTCTAGGGTTATTAACCAATAAATTAGGGTTTCTTCTTGCATCCCAGGATATTCTATTCTCGCTAGGTTTACATGTGGAGGTAAATACATCCCGAAGCTACCATAATATCAACACTCCCTCCTAGCTAAGGAGGTATTGAATGTAATGGCCTTGAGCACAAACATACCATTCACCCGGTAGCGTCAACATAGTCGTATAGACTATCTCACGATTAGATCATGAGCACCATCATCACTATCAGTGTCATCAACTGCATCATATCCCAAAACCATACTCCATTTGAGTAATCAGAAATGATGCTGGATAAGTCACTCACTCCATAGAGTGACACACAAACCATTCTTCTAATCCGGACATATGTCCTAGAAGAGTAAATGTCCTGGACCATTTTCTATTTGGGAAATATCTATCCATTGATCATCCATATAGTTGATAATCATTTCCAACACTTTTGATAGTCTTCAAGGCAATCAGAACAATATCATTCAATAGAACACAACTGTGTCTATCCATAGTAGTACTCAACTACAATCCAGTGGTACACTACCACACCAAGTAGCACATAGATACTTGATCAGTGACGTATAGTCACAATCAGTGGAACACAATCCACCACAGTAGCATACATGTACTGTCTAGAGACATACAATCTCCATAACAATCATCTGATATCAACCTGCAGAGAAAACATTGTTATGATATAAATTGAATCATCTGGGCCATTCTTCCACTCACATCTGTGAGATCTAGAAGATCATTTTCCCTCAGAAGGTAAAACATCAATGATGAGCTATCTGGACTATTCTTCTCAAGCAAGGAAGAATAATTGTCATGATTTCTGAGCCTCGACCATTCCCTATCCTGGGCCATTCCTTTGTCACTAAACAAATTGCAACCTTGAGAGAATGAGTCTGCCCTAGGGAATGCCTGTCCTTGATTGTTGAACCTGGACCATCCACCTATCTGGTCCATTCCTTCAAAACTAAACAAACTGAAACCTGGAGAGAATGAATTTTCCCTAGGGAATGACTGTCCGGACCATTTCCTAAGGAAATGACTGTCCTGCACCAACCTCCAAAATGGACCATTCTTCGAAACTACCCACAACTGTGAGCTTCAAAAGAATGAATATCCGGCAAGGCGGACCAGTCTTATTGACCACTATTAAGAGTGACCGTCAAGAAGAGAGACTGTCCTAGACCATTCCCCATGTTAACCACAATGGTAAATTGTTGTCTATGGTACATCAACAATCCATCGAACCATTTTCATTATGAAAATGACAGTTCGATCTGGACCATTTTCCAAACTGGAAAATGCCTGTCTGTCAGAAATCTCAAACCACTTTCTGAACTATAAAGGAACAACTCATCCTGGACCATTTTTTGAACTAAAGAATGATTGTCCATAAATCAATAACACATCAATGCTCCCTCCTAACCTAAGAGTCATCTCTTCCTTTTTCAATAAGGAAGTCGTCTCCACGAGCTCCAACTTGAGTACACAAACTCTTTAATCTTGGATAGAGGCTTTACCAA
>ML819187.1:25041-40931 GCA_009831015.1 Picea engelmannii
TGTCCCTCTTCCTCATTCTTTCAGATTCGGTTTTGGTATCTAACATGCTTAGATTGGTCACTTAATCAATACAATTTTCTAGTTTTTGTATGCACGAAATTTCTGCTTAAAAACAGAAATTTCATAACTCTATTGAGTGTTTTGCAGCTCAAATCAGCAAGCAATAGCTTGCTGATTTTTGCAGGTTCTTACCAGGACAAGAGAGCATGATGCCCAATTTTCATACACAACACACCCTCAGAACAACTCCTTGAAGTGGTAACAGTTTCTCATCTTTATTTCCTCTCTAAAATATTGTAAACGCAAGCCCAAAGGAGTTGTACCCAAACGGCTTGTTTTCTTTTCTTTTGCAAGTTTAGATTAGTTTTCTTTTCTGTCTTTCCTTGCTTAGTTTAGCTAGATTAGTTGTAATTTCTACATGCATGCTTAACTTAATAATCTAGAATAGATCTCATAACACATGCTATCTTAGAGCCCGTGGTGGCTTAGATTAGATCTCTATTTTCCGTTGCATGCAAGTTTCAGTTTCTCAAATCTTTATCTTACACATGTGCATGCTAACACCAGTTTCATAAAGGCATAAAATAATCATCTTTTACGATTCTACAAATTACTTTCAGTTCTTACACTTCATATGTGCAATCTAATAAACTAAGAACTCAATAGTTAATTCTGGTTTGGGTCCCAGGGCCTTTTCCGGAAACTAAAATTTAACTTGCAATCCATTTGTTTAAAGGCATCAGTCTGCTTATCTTTCAGTTTCAGCATTTTGACAATCCTTTGTTGAGCAAGCTTCAAGCACTCAATCACACTTCACAATATTTAGTTCATAGGTCTAAAATAAACTAATTAGACTTAATAGGACACCACAACTCGCCATCTTTGCCATTTAAAAACTGGGGTTTTGAGGAAAGCCACGGAATGTTTTCCGGAGTACTCGGCCTTAGGGTTGACATGTGAAGCTAGGGTAGGCCTCGTTGCCTCACTTCTTGACCATCCAGCAACCACTTGGTAATAGGGGGAGGAGAGTTTTGGGTTGACACCTAGATAGGGCTAAAATTAATCTCACACTTAATCACTTAATTTAATTTTCAATCTACAACATCAGCAACACTTGCAAGCTCACCGGTCTCACTGTCTTTCAATCTACATCCATATGCAAGTTAATTTATCTGTTGTAGAATAAATATTTAAGTGGTTATATTTTTGTCATTTGGAACATACTTTGCATTTTCAAGCTTTCATCTATTTTGTTCCTCTATTTATGGTGTGATCCTTCAAGTAGTGCGCATCCACCTGGAGGCATTCTCTTGACTAGGTCTTGAGTGATTTGCATCTCTTGGCCATTGAAAAGCAGTCCAAACAGAACTCTATCTGTTGTGAGCATGCTTGGCTTCATGTGTTGATGATTGTTTTATCTTGAGTATCTTTAATTCCTGCACATGCGAGTAAACGTGTTAGTATATTGTATATCGTGTATTTAGCTTAGTCTTAATCTATACATCTTAAGCATTCTTTTGTATATCTTGTATCCAGTCTAAGGTAGCTTTGTATCTGATATATTCTTTGTGTCTAGATGTATCCATCTTGTTGTAATACTTTGTAACTTGTAATTATCTTGTAACGAACATCCCCTTAACTTAGTTGACCTCATTGCCCAATCTTAGGCACTAGTCCTAATTGCCCTAGGAAAAGGTTTGACTCTCATACTTAGATAGTTGCATCTTGCATTTGTTGATTGACATCTTAGGCTAGATTTCCCTTAACCTTTTAACTAATTAAAATCAACTCCTAGAACACTTAATCGTAAATCTCATCTAGTAACTAGGGTCTACCCCCCTTGGCTTCCCTAGGAGTTAGCCTAGACGGAAGAGGTTCAAGTCAAAGTGACAGCGTGGGCTTTGAACCTAAGCATTGTGCCTCCGAGGACACACTAAGTGAGCAAGACTTAACTCGCGTTTGCAAGTGTGTATAAGGACGGCAACACACCCCTCTTGTGGGCCCCTCATTCCACTTATCTAGCTCTTGGTGGGGTGTACCCCCTTTGTGGGACCCATTTTCCACTCATGCAAGCTTGTAGGACGAATTCTCTCTCTAGAACCCCTTTATGGGACCCATTTTCCACTCATGTTGATTTTTAGAGGGGTGCACCTCTTGTGGGTCCCCATTTCCACTTATGAGGGGTTGTTTTAGGAGCAGCTCATGGTTTTTACACATGGTTTTGTGAGGTCCCCCCTCCTTGGGTTGTTTTTGCCCATGGTTTTGAGGGAGCTCATGGTTTTGGCCCCTTGTTTTGTGGCAGCCCATGGTTTCTCATCCATGGTTTTAGTCGGGTGCCTCATCTATATAAGGAGGCCCTCCCTTCACTGTAAGTGGGTTAGATATCAATGGAATAGAGCACATAGGAAAGACTAATTGCAAGGTTGGAGAACACTCAAGCTAGGAGCCCGAGTGGTTGCTAGCCACTTGGGGGAGGTAAAATTTCCTTTATGGTCTTGTCTTATTCATGTTAAATTTGCATGCTAGCAACATATTGTACTAGTCTTAGCACAATTTATCTTTTGAAAGCTAGTTTCTCTATTATTTTGATTGTTTTGTGGAGCTCCCATATGAGTTCACACCTCCCTTCTTGCATTTGGGCCTTTGATATTTAAAAGAAACGCCCTCTTTGGTTGCATACATTAGACCCCATAGCCCTAGGATCATTTAGCCTAAATGATTTAAGCACTAGTCTATTTTATTTTCAGCCACAAATTCAAAGCTTTTTCCCTTTTTTTTCTTTAATTCAGCAATCTGGAATTTTCATTTGAGATTCTAACTTTAAACAGGTTGCTTAGCAGGTCACTTGGTCTCCAGTCACCTATCTCCAAGATTGACTTGCTCCATGAGGCGAATTAACAGTCTTTCCTTGATAAATTTTGCAATTTTCTGCCTCATATAACTCTCTAAGCATCTGCTGGTTTCTATTCTGTACAGAGAAGTTAGTTCAGTTCTGCAGTTAGAATTAAGTAAAAATTTTAGGACAAATCTAACCATTTTTTTTCTTTCTCCTTTCATATTTTCTGTAAACTAACTCTGTTGTCTGGACAACTTGCTTGTACAGAAAGGGACCAAATTTGATAGTAGTTTAGCTTGCTAACACATTCTGATTTTTCAGAACAACGAGCTGTCCTAAGTCTGATTTGTCTCTTTTCTTCTTTAAATCTAAAACAAACTTAGAGTAGATAACTTAAATTTTCTGCAGTAAAATTTTGGGATTTTCTCTTGGTTAATCTATTCTAAATCTGCTCCCATTAATACACTCAGCACATAAACATCAAGTTTATTTTATTTTATTTTATTTTTTGTGGTGATGGTTAACTTCAAGCACTCAAAACCTTAACTCACATTTTCAGTAGCCCACAAATACATGCTTTCCTAAAATTATGGTTATGATACAATTACATGCTTTCTTAAAATTATGGTTATGATATCTGATTCAAAGTTTACTGACCTGCTGCTAAGGGTTCATGATCCATGCTTTATTTGACAAATCTGTTGATGGTTAGTAATCAAATTTAAATTTGTTTTTCTTATGACTTCATGTTTTTTTTAACATATTGGCATTTCTAATTTCCTGTTGAATTAAGTCATACATATGAAGTAATTTAGAACATGTCCTTACTGCTTAAATAATTTATGATTTCATGCTTCAACAATAGGCTTTGAGAATTGGTGTATGCTCTCCCATCACACCTAGCAGCGATCTTTGGGATCAAAAATCATTATCTAAGTCTGCAAGCTAGTAGAGAAGTAAAGTAGGTTCTCCCATTGCACCTAGCAGCGATCTTTCAGATCAAAACGGTTCTTTGCTCAGTTTGTTTGAACATTGTACATGGTACATTCAAATTTCTTATCATCTTTGGGACATTCACAAGCACTTAAGCATCAAGTAGTTGTTTTATGAATGTGGTTAATTGGTATGAATGACATTAGGGTTACTCACCTTGCATGCTCCAATTAATATATAAATCTGCAAGCACTTTCATTTTGATCAGCACTTACACTTAACCAAATTTGCAACATTTTTTTTCAGAGCATCGACACTTCGCAAATTTACTAGCACTAATCCAACTCGTTAAATCCAAAACTTCCACTGCAACATCTAAAAAATCCATCTAGCAATCAATCCCTGGGAAGCGCATCTAACACATGCGTCAATCATGAGGTCGCACTTAGAGCAAATGGGGAAGATATCCACTCTCCGCATGTTCAGGTGTTTATAGTACTACTTGGGCTACTACGCATTTGGAGATTTCCAAAGTGCAAGCCGCCCTAAGTGGAATCACTTCTCAAAATTTTGGGCTTAGTTACCCTACCCTTGTGTGTGGTCGACCTACGACTATTCCACCCCAGTCGAAGAGGTAAATGTAGCAATTTCAGGACATCACACAGGTGTCTACAAGGGGGAAATACTTATGGTACTTGGGACAGACAGATAATCACTGCCTCAACTCCCTTGGAGGGTTCCCATCAACTATGAGGGTACTTGCACCTTGGGTGATTGTTGCATGTAGGTTACCGTAACTATTCCTCGAACCTTCGCTAGCTAGTCTTGGAACCTAATCAAATAGACTGGTTCTCGAAAGGCCCTTTCATTGTTTTAATTTTAAACGATAACTTGGATTTAATTATTTCATAGGGAAGCCTCCATATGCTAGGAACCTCTTAGTCTAAAGAGAGAAAGATTAGACCACCTAGGTGACAATAGTGGCTATCCTAAGTTGCATTTAGGATTTCACAATTGTGGTTAGGACTTTTCACTTAGTGAGAGTTTGAGTAGCAACAAAGTGCATGCATACAACAAGGGGTCCAAAAAATATGCTTGTATTTACTCTCAATTGGTAACCCAACTGATCTGCACACTGCTACTGCATCTGTCACAATCTACATGACATTGGTAGGCCCAATCTCCTTTATAGCATCTCGAAGAAGCTCAAATTGGAAAGTTGCATCTTTGTGCTTTCCTGAACAATCAATAGCTCTAAGAAAGAAAGGCCCATCTAGGCATGTAACTATGATGTTGATAAGTGGACATTTGGCAATGTATGTGCACCCATCCATAACAATAGAGCAACCTACCCTCACCCATGTCTATCACATATGCTCTTTCTACACATTAATATTAGATACTTGCCTTTCTAAAATCAGTGTCCTCAACTTATGTTCACCCAGGGGCACATATGAGGATCCCAATTCTGCAATTGCATGGACCATCTCCTTATAATAAGGAGAGCAACTAACATGGAAAGGAATGCCATTGGCAAAAATAAATTTTCCAATGGCATCATCGATATCATCATGGTTCAGCTTACCATAAATCCCAGTAATAGTTAGTCGTATTACACAAGAACAAGAACCCTTTTGTTTGGATGAAGATGTCCTAGTAGGATATGGTGGAGGCAGAAGGCCCATTGATGGTTTACTTTTAACTTTCCTTTTGGAACTTGCAGTTGCTTCCACATTGTGATCAACTTGGGCCATGACATTTTGGCTAGAGAAGGTGCCCTTTGCATTCGTTGCCATTTGCATCGTCCAAAGCTTAGAGCTTTGAAGCACGGTTAATTTCACACATACTTTAACCCCTTTGCCACCTACGCCCAAGAGGTGCTGCCTAAACTGACTAAAAATCCCAACCGAAGGATGGCCACAAAATTGCATGTCCAATGGCAGGAACCACCACTTCACTTTCCTGGTTTTCTATTGGTTGAGGGGCCAAAAACTTTGGTTGCATATAGAAAAAGTGGTTCTCTTCGATCAAATGTCCCCTTTCCATATTCAACCAATGCCCTTGGTGGGAAAAGATTGGAATTGGCTTGGATTTCATTAAACATTTATGATGTGACATCTTTACTTCCCACTTACAACCTCTATCCCACTCCCAACATGACCCTTTGCTTGGGCATCATAATCAGTATCACTATCACTGCTACTACTATTCTTGGAATCACTCATATCACTAATTTTAAACTTTTATATGCAAATTTTTAATTTTTGGTAAACTACAGCAAGGGTTCTAATTAAAATTGACCCACTTAACTTGTTGATTTTTCACAGTTGATTACATGCCCAAATACTGATTTTGAAGGCTAGAAATGATAATAGGAGATAAAACAAAAGCAATTGCTCACAAATTAAAAAAACAACAAGCATTTCAATTTCAGATTTGAGACAGAAGGTCTTGACCCTACCTCCACACTACTAGATGAAGAAATTTGTTGAAGGGGAAACTCAAAAATATATAGAAGAAGAAATCTGAAATCTGAAAACATTGAAGGAGAAATCACAACTACCATGTTCTTGGTTCCAAGAGACATGTTAAATCGCTCAAGAGAAATCATGGGCTAGCTCATGGCAACTCACTCTCTTTATGCAAAAGCCAAAATCACTTTAAAAGTCAAATATAAGAAATGGGTTTAGGCTTTAGTAGGTTTTTTATTTTGTTTGTCTTTTTACTCTTCGTTTTAAGTTTTTATGGTTTTTGACAAAAAAAATAGGGGTGGGGATGCCCAGGAATCCTACTTTTCAAGGGGAGGGGCACCCACAAGCCCCCCATTTTGCGAAACGGATCTAGCACATTGGTGAAATGTTTCACTGGGTGTTTCACCACATTTCACAAAATGGGGGAAGTGGCGAAACATTTCACCAGGTGCCCCATGTCCCGAGAGCATGGGAAGCGTGGGGGGGCGTGTCCCTGACCCTGCAAGGCGTGTCCCAATGGAACACTGCAATTTACCACTTGTTACCACCACCATCTATCAAGAATCACAAGAGTTCTTAAATAATTCAACCAAAGAATCAAACATCTTCTTACTTATAATCTTATCTGAAATGTGTCAGATGAAGTGATCCTTCACAGAATCAAGAATGATTCTCTTCACTTGGGTTTCCTTCTTTCAATAAGTAGCCAAAGGTGCAGGATCAGCAAGTTCTAGAATCTCCTTCTCAACATGCTCCGAAATATCAGCCTCCCCCATAAGAATCTGAAGCTTGAGCTTCCATGGAACAAAGTTAGAAGTTCCATCCAACCTGTCACACTCTCTAAGACCGAGAGTCACCGTACACATCCAGAACAAGTCTCAAGTGCATATAATCAACAGTATATGAAGTAGACAAAACCACTTCTGGTGTACAAATGCTTCTCCTCAACTAGGTCAAGTACTTGTCTCAGGGAAACATAAGCTGAAAACAAACTCCCTCTTACTCAAGAGTGATCTCAACCATAACAAGCTCTAATAGCATGTGGTAATTTCTCAAAATTCAAAAATCAACCAAAAACAGAAATTTCACCTTCAACTGAGAAGCTCTCATATCTTAGCCCTATGAATTTTCAGTGTTAGGGCTGCTGTAAAACAAGGTACAAAACAGCAGCAGAAAGAATACAATGTTTCATTTCCAAACAATGCAAACTTCTCGGCAATTCAAGGAGAAAAGATATCAAACCAAAGCGATAATTTTCAACCCTTTTAGGGCAACTTATCAGCCAATAACGAGATATGAAAATACTATTTTACAGCAGTAATAACAGCAGTACAACAGCAATAAAATCAGCCCCTTATATTCTTCACTTAAGATGGAAAATCACTTAACAATTGTCCTTTCACATATGTCAAATCAGCAAGACATATATTGTTGTAAATAACAATGCACAAAGAACATATATAGAGACGGCTTTAAACTTCATTAATATGCTCAAGATGAAGTACATGTACATACCATAGCCTTCTCTCAAGGCTAGGACAAATCCTCCCAGCTCTACATACCCTTGCTAGGTCCAATCAACAAAACCTTGGCAACCAAGAAAATCCAATATCCAAGAATCACTCCAATACATCCTCCAAGGCAAGACGTCCTCTCCTCTTCTTCATAATTCCATCCTAGGGTTTTGTGACAAAACCCTAATCTCCAAGAGATAAACCCTAAACTTAGACCTCCAAGATGCTCCAAGATATTCCAAAAAGACCAAGAAACCCTAGCAACTCAAGAGAAAGAAAGATCAAGCACATGTGAAGACTCTAAAGAGAGAGAAAGGCTAGTGTTGACTCTTCTCTAAGTCACATCTCATCACAAGAATGAATACAAGTGAGTGAATGAACATATATGAATCGAAAGACTCTTCTTCCTCTATTTATGTGAGAGGTAAGGGAGGCCAACAATACAATGTGGACCTTATCCCTTACAATCAACCTATAATGAGCACTTGTAGGCCAACACAAGTTAGATGTTGCACTCTAAAGTACATGTGCATGCTCCAAGGTGATGGTGTGCACAAAATAATGGCTCCAAGGTGATGTAGCTATTCAAGGAAAGTCCACATCCCTCCATCACGAGCCTACACGAACTCCACTGATCCTCCTAAGTAATGTACTCCATTGGGTCAACTGACCTTAAAAGAATATTGTCAAAAACCCCGAGCATTCCCGAGCCATCTCCAATCCTTCGAACAGGAATCCAAGTTGCCACATGCCAACTAGGCCCTAATGCCCTTCTACAAGCTACACAAAGCTCCTCATCCCATGTAGGGAGCTCTCCAAGCAAGTGGATCCTCCATGGGGCCCCAATGAAGGGTGCCCACCAAACTGTCAAGAGAACTCCAACGCCAAAGGAAAAAACACTAAGCCAACAACCATCTAAGGTCAAGCATCCACTAAGCAAGCTCTCTCAGTTGTGAAAATCCATCAAGGACTATCTCTCATGTGCCAATCCATCTCAGACCATCTGGGGGCTGAACATACACCATGTACCCCAAATCTCATGAAGCACCCCAAGCATGGTCTAAACACTTTTGAAGTAACCCTGAAAGTTAACATAGACTCTCATGTTCGGTTGCCATGGCCTTCTACCATTCAGTTTTCTCATATGAGATATTACTATTAGACAATGGTTGGATCCTACAAAAGAATATTTTTCCAAGGTTCCTATTTGGATTCAATTGTACTCACTCCCATTAGAGATCCACAATGAGGAATTCTAGAGGATATAGACAACACACTGAGGATCTTCATCAAATACTCCAAAATTACCAAAGCAAAGAAGCACACTCCATATGCTTGAATCTATGTTTTAATGAATCTTTCTAATCCCCTTCTCTAAAGCCTATAGTGTAAAGTTTCCAAGATAATGAAAGGGTACAAACTATACACAGAGTAGATATATTTTAGATGCAAAACCTGCCATGAACACGAGCATTTGATGTGGGACGACTCAATGAATCGAAGAGTTACCCAAGAGGAGAAAATCAATGCAAACAGTTTCAAAGAGGTCAAATCGAAATCCAAAGGGTCTAAGAAAAGGTGGAAAAAGGTAGCAAAATCAAGAGACAAACCCTAACAACTTTAAAGTTTTAAAAAACATGAATAGGAAATGGAAGTCCAATAAAGAGTGATCTAGGAACTAATCAAGGACAAACAATCACAAAAATTCTCAACAAAACTAGGAGAAGAAAACCCCAAATCAAAACAACCAACCTCAAAATTTGGACCCAAACTTCACATCACATGATCCTGACCCTTAACCCAAAGTCAAAGGAGCTATTGAAGAAGATAGAAAATAGTCCTAATGATGGACCGCATTTATTAGGTCTGAAACGTTGAAAGCAAAAATGAATGCAATTAGTGGCAGGTCCCTACGAGTTGGTGAAGTGTTGAATGGAAGGTGTTGGTGATGTCTCTCCCTCCACCATTCCCTTCTCCCCTTCTATCGTCCCTTTTCTCTCCCCCATCACCCCCTTCTCTTCAACCTTCTCCTCTATCAACCCCCTCTCTGCACTATCCCCCAAAACCCCTCCTTCCCTAGAGTTCACATAGTCTTCCCCTCCTCCCCCTCCTACACTTCACCACCAACACACTCCACTCAAACTTACATGCCTAGACCATATCCTCCACCCTTTGCTCTTAACAGCAAGCATTAATCAAGTGTCCTCTCACAAAGGTACAAAGAAAATGGCTTCAATCTCTACAAATGGCACTTTAAAACAAAAGGTAACAATCTACAACAACTCAAAAACCTGGGTACAAAGGACAATACATCAATTTCATTTCAAGCAAGCTGGCAAAGTAGGTTAAGGGCTTATTCAAGCATTTCAAGCCACTCACATACAGAAATTTGATCACGAGAATTGACCATTTGCAGGATGAAGTTCATAGCCTCACTAATCAGGTTTTCAAGGTAAAGTTCAGGAACCTTATTCTTAAACAACAAGTCTTGGATGCCAAAACACAATATCCTCTCCAATGACCAAGTGATTCCCTACATGCAAAAGTTTTGGATCTCAAGAACAGACAAGAGAAGATTCGATCCCTACAAGAAACCGAGACTCAAATCAAATCTTGGACGCGGGCAGATTGGGAGGTTACAAACACCCCCTAATTACCATGGTTGAGGAGATTGTGCAAGCCAAACTTAATGAAGAGCACACAAGGAGAGCTGGAGAGCTAGAGAGCTGAATTTGAAAGTGAGGGGGCTTCCTTCATCCTCAACACCACATTCAAACCCCATGCAAACTGGAAGTTACTTCCTTTCTTCGAGAGACATTATACCTCCCTAATATCAATCTAGAGATAGCTTGGTTTGGGTCGGATTCTACCCATTTTCTCTAGTATAGATCATACATGGACCACCTATGCGCCCCTAGAGATAGCTTGGTTTGGGTCGGATTCTACCCATTTTCTCTAGTATAGATCATACATGGACCACCTATGCACCCTCCAAGCACATAAGAGGCTTTTCTCCCTTCCAAATACGATCTTCCTAGGCAAGGATCCCACATGTTTTTATGTTGTAGAGATTAAGCAATCCAAAGAACAAGCAACGTTGACACAAAAGGGGGGAATTGGGCAGTCATCTATGATCTCAAGACAGTCATCTGGGATTCACCTCCTCGGAGATGGACTCATCCTAAAATTCTCAATATGACAAGTTAGGAGGGGGAAGTGGGGGGTTTCGAGGATCACAATCGGATGTTGGAATTGTAACAGGGCCCTCTAGTCCTTCCCCGATACAATTCATGATGCACTCATATTTTCGGATATTATCCTCTTGATTGAGACCCACGCGAGCTCCATTAGACTATGCTGAAATATCCGGGGTATCATTGTTTTTCAACTTGCACATAGGAGACTTTGAGAGTTGTTTAAGATTCAGGAGGCCAGCTTATATTTACCAAGATTCCCTTCAAGGCAAAGTTGCAGTGGTCACAAAGGATGAGTTTGCCAAATTTATGTGGATCCAGGTTATCTAAGCATCCCCCATCCCTTGAGATCTTTATTTGTAGTCTGCTACTTTCCACCTACCTCATCATATTTCTCCCTTCACAAAGATTTTGATAGGAATCCATACCAAGACCTATATGCTGACATCATGTAGAACTCTACACTCGAGAAGTCATCCTTATAGGGGAATTCAAAGCTCATGCCAAGACCCAACAAATTCCCTTTCATGACAGGTCAAAAGATGCATTCTCCTTAGAAGAGATTGATCCTGACTCAATTGGTTTGCACAAGTTGTCGAATGATGCCATGGGACCCTCTCAGCTTATAGGAAACATCTTTTACATCTTGATGAATCCCATTGACCTACTAATTCTAAAAGGTATCCCCTGTTTTGCTGACTCCRGCAGTTTCACATGTTTCCCTCATGCAAAGTGGTTAGTGTGGTAGACTACATCCTTGCCAACCAAGATATGCTTTAGTATATCCACCGGCTCTCCATCACTTGGATACCTATAGTCGACTTGTGCACCATCATACCCAAAAAATCTAACCCGTGCACCTATACATGCTATATACATGAACAAACTTTGCATATTTGGTGTCTAATGGTTTAGATTTACATTGATGTGCATGTGTGTATTCTTAAAAATTGCATATTTAATGTACTTTTAGTCGATTAGTTCTTCAAATTGGTTTTCTCACTAGTTCAGGCCCAGTTCTRCTCTGACCCTTGGCCAATTCCAATATCGGTTCTAATAGCTTTGGCTTTAAGGGACTATATTGGAAAATGGATTCACAGAGGAGTTGACAGAAAAAGAAGATGCTCTTACAAAACATTGAAGAGCAAGAGGTGAGGGAGGAGATATTTTGGAGACAAAAGTCCGCATTAGATGGCTTAAGGAGGGAGACCACTTAAAAGTTCTTCGATCAAAGAACAATGAAACACATGAGCATAAACAGGATCTACTGGCTTAAATCCCACGTGGAGGTCTCCCCAAAATCTAGGCAGGAGATCGAAGGAGAGCTAAGGAATTATTTTCAAGATCTCCCCACAAAGTAACAAAACAACAAACTCTGTACGAACCTCTCCAAAGAGGAGGCTAGGAAGGCTACCTTTGACTTAGCAAGGGGGGAAGCCCTCGTCCCAAGCTGATAAGAAGGAGCAAAACAACAAACCATGTATAAAGGTCTTCAAGGAGGAGGTTCGGAAGGATACCTCTGACTTAGCAGGGGGGTGGCGGAAGCCCTCTTCTCAGATGGTTTCCCTTCGGATTTTTTCCAGGAATGTCATTAGGGAGGATTTTGGGGATGTAATAGGAGTCCAGGAAAGCAGAAAATGTCCCGAGGGCCTTAAATTCTACCCTTATAACCTTGATACCTAAAGAAGTAGATGTTGCTTCCGCAAAGTTGTGAACAACTTCCCTCTAATTGCTCGCTAAGACACCGAACAGAAAGCTACGGTAAATAAGATGAAATCTACATCAAATATTTTAATTTCTTCTCGACCAGGTTTAAGGTTTATATCCACTATCAAAAATATATATGATAAAACTAAAAAAAACTTCGTACATTTCTGCCCGGAAAATTTATTTTCAGGAGATAAAAAATACCTTTTCCTCCTATCGGCTGCAAATTAGGGCAGGTCAGTTCATGTCCGATTCACAGCAACGAGCTTCAGCACTCGCGTTCTTCTTTGCAAGTCGGCTGTGTCTCGAACCCCGCCGAGACTGGAATAATTCATTCATTAACCCCAAAAACAAAGGAATAATCAATTCATTAACCCCCATAAAAAATGAAACTAAAGCTATAACAGGAATCAAAACCTGTTAGTCCCCTATGCCAAAGAAATCAAATTCTTCAGAGAGGAATCAATGTGCATTCCTAGCATCATCCATTCATCCATAATTAAAAACATATATAGAAGAAATTATGGTGTGGTTTACAGGAAGCGATCGGTCGGATGGTGTAATTGAGCGCCGTACCTCGTCCAAGCCAAACAAAGAAGATATGGGAGCAGCGGGTATCTCGGACGCCACTCTTACTAGTTGATGTGTATCTTCTATTTTCATTATATACAGTCGAAGTTAACCATAGTTAAAGAGGGGGAGTTATGATCGGTGATGACGTCATAGTTAACCAGCTTTTCATTCAACTTACATTTGTCCCTGCCCCCTCAATAGTGTTTCGGCCCGGCGCATGTGCGTTTCTAAAAACTTAAAGTGAAGAAGTTAAATAATATTATTCGTCAGTGGCGATTAATACTCATGAATATGGGTCATAGATTAATGACTTACACTACCTAGTCAATCCCTAAAAATAATATCTAAATAATATTAATTTAATTTGTATTTAAAAATAAAAATTGGGTCCATGAAACTGAGTAGTCAATATAGTTTCGTCCAGGTTTGTTCAATGTGATGTTTGTGCTTGTAATTGTTAATGTTTGTGAATCAATGGAAAGAAGTGACAGCAAGGTCTTCATTCTAAAACAGGAGAGCAAGGTGGTAGCCAAGAAGTGACAGCAAATTCATCAGCAGGAAACTATGCAACAAGGTTAGTATGGGCAAATATGGGTAAGACTCAACTTTGAGTCTTGTAGGCCAAAACAAATAGCAATCAAATTATACCCAGGTTTCCTTAAGATTAGTTTGTTGGAACTTCAAAGGTTATCCTTGGAGGCGGGGACCTGGGTTAGGATCTATCGCAGAAGATAGAGACATAACTTGTCTATTGGAAACACATGAGCATGAAGGGTGCAAGACACCTCTGTTTGAAGGATATGTGAAGATGGCAGTGTTGAACAAGGCAGCTAAGAATGGTAAAGGGCACGGGGGTATCATGGTCTTAGTGAGGAAAAAAAAGGTTGTCTCATTCAATTAGAAAGAGAAGACTCAAATAAAAAATTCATTTGGTTTAAAATATCAGAAAATGGTAACACCATCATAATTGCAGCTTGTTATTTTGCCCCACAAGTTTCAAAAACTTACAAAAGTAGGGGGTTTGACCACAAAGACCCCTTTGCAGCCTTAAAAAACGATATTGCAACGTACTTTGAACTAAGTGAAGTCCTTATAGTGGGGGATTTCAATGTTAGGACAGCAAGTGAACAAGCTAGTATTCTTCGTTGTAAGGAAGACCGCAATCCCATTTGGCTTACAGAAAAAAGAAATCATCAGTGGACAAGAGTTTCAGAGGAAAACAAAAGCTGCAACCTTTTTGGGGAGCAACTTCTTACTCTATGTGGGGCATTTGACTTAGTCATTTGTAATGGGTTGGCTAGATGGGCAAATTCGGGTAATTTCACATGCAATACTTACAATGGAGCAAGTGTAGTAGACTATGCAATTTGCTCGCATGGCTTGTGTGAGAAAATGGAAGAAGTTTTGATTGGTAAACAACTATGGGAGTTGAAATCTGATCATATACCGATCTATTTAAGTTTCACTTGGGCTGAACAGCAGCAAAGTGGGACAAAAAATCAGTGCATTCAACAACCTCCTTCAAAGAGCATAATTCTTTTGACTCAAAAAAACTGTAACACCTTCAAGATAGTGCTTGAGAGGCTATTTAACAAAGAGAAAATTATGTCCCAGGGCCTCCATAGTCTTGAGCTAACAAAGTTAATTCAAAGCGCACTTACAAAATGCAAAAGAGCAAAAAATAGGAAATCTGAAACAAATTGTTTTCTGGTTAATGCTTGGTTTGATGAGGAATGCAAAACATCAAAGAAAACTTTGAAAGAGTCAAGCCAGAAAGAAATAAACATAAAAGCCTACAAGCAAATTGTAAGAAGGAAAAAAGTTGATTTCGTGATCTCAAGGAGGGAGGAACTAATTTTCTTGGGGAAAAATAACCCCAAGTTATTTTGGAAGGAACTTCAAACGAGAAAGAAACAAACTGAAAATAATATCACATCTTATCAATGGTTCGAGTATGCAAAGCAGCTTTATGAGCAAGATCCTAAGGTTGACCCCCCCTCCCTTGGTCAACACTACTACTAAGCTCTTCATCGTGCAAGAGATTGAAGTGGGTATCAGAAAGTTGGGGGTTGGAAAAGCAAAAGATTTAGTCGAACTCCAATCATAATATCTAAAATGGGGTTCAAAAACTCTTGTACCTCACATTATGACAATTTTCAACAACATCATTCAGCAGGGATTCCCTGCAGATTGGACAACGAGTCTAGCAATACTGCTTTTCAAGAGTGGGTATGTCAACAATCCCTCCAACTACATGATTATAACGATAAACCCCGTGTTTGCAAAGTTATTTGAAAGTATGCTAGAAAATAGAATCAGCAAGTGGGCGGAAGAAAGAGATAAGTGCGCCAAAGGGCAAGCAGGTTTCAGACCTAAACACTCAACGATTGATCACAGTATAACTCTAAGGCACATCATTGAATAAGTGTGGGAGAAAAAAGAGGAAGACTTTTGTTGCTTTGTCGATTTCAAAAACGCTTTTGACACGGTCCCTTGAGATAAGCTTTGGCATAGAATGGAGGAACTTGGGGTTCCTATGCACCTTAGAGCAGTCATCCATAGGCTCTATGAAAAGGTTAAATTCAAAATCAAAACGTTAGTTGGTATCTTTGAAAGTTTTAGGAGTGATATAGGGGTCAAGCAAGGGTGCCCATTGTCCCCT
>ML819187.1:41247-58201 GCA_009831015.1 Picea engelmannii
GAATTGACTTCAACAAAAATCTAAGTTGGGAAGGTTGCAGAAAGAAAAGAACTTTAGGAGGTTGGAAAGCGTTCTATGCTTTCCAAAATAGGTGCAGAGAGGCAGAGCTATGGGATTGGAAGACTATGCAAACTCTCTTTGGGCTTTTAGTGATCCCGGTGGTTCTCTATGGTTGTGAAGTGTGGGCCAGCAATACATCTGACTTACAGTGGAAGCAAATTGAGATGATTAAAAAAAGCTTGATTAAAAACAAGTTCAAAATTAAAAGTTCAGTTCCTTATGACACCATGTTGAGTGAAATGGGGGTTGCTCCTATTGAAGCAATTGTTATGGTGCGTATCATAAGATATCTAAAAAAAAATGAGCAAATGGAAGATGGTCGGTGGCCTAAGGTTGTCTTCAATGATATATTGTGCAAAAGAAATAAGACGTGGATGCGACAAAATATTAAATGGCTTAGTAAATGGGATATTCACTTGAATAAGTGCCTTACGAACAATAAAGAGATAAAGGCTTTTGTTATTGATAGGTTCCACAAGCGATCCTGGGATAAAGGGCTAGGGAGAAAGAAAAAGTATTATATTGAAGAGTTTAACCTCACTTACAATCATCATCAAAAAGCATACATAGGGGCCAATATATCTTGGAGAGCCAAAATGCTTAGTGTCCAATTAAGAACCAATTCCCATCAACTCCGTCATGAAATCGGACGTTGGAAAAGACCAAAGGAAGCTTGGAAAGAAAGGGTGTGTATGTTATGCACCTCTGGAAAAGTGGAAACATAAAAACATTTCATTTTAGAGTGTGAAGCTTTCAAAGACAATAGGGACAATTATGTAATTATCTTGACAGTTAGCTCTTGGAATAATTTATTCAGCAAGGGGACAATGGAGAAATTGGGAGAGCTCATCATCAAGCTGAACAGGAGAAGGGTTGAAATGCAGAAATCAGTGTCTGAAGCGGTTTGTCCCATAGGCTATTGTTAGCCTCGTGGACGTTAAAATTTCTTTATTTCTTTCTTGTGTTTGTACCTTTGGGTTGGTGGAACGAGAGGCAAGATCTAGGTCATTTTGGTAAAATAGATATCTCGCATTCACAACTTTGGTAATTTAATTAATTAGTGCTTAACAATTGCGGTTACGTGTAAGTTCTGGGTGACTTTGGTGGAATTGATACCCACCACTCACATCGCCTAAGCCAGAGGAAACTGGATTGAAGGTCGCTAAGTAGTTGGAGGAAGGTTCAAGTCTTAGAGAACTTCCATTAAATGAATACCCTCACTTGTGGTGTCTAAGTTGAAGGCAATCAAATTGAATGGTGCTAATGGCTTTGCAATAATATTAAATATGAGCTCATTAGCCTCRTCGTGATAAGAGGAAGTTAGTCCAAAAATATATTTTTTTTCAAAACTTTCAAAGATTGATATTTCAAATTTTTATTGTCTAGAGAATAATGATGTAACAAATTTGCATGGCATGMAACAATTTTATGTGGTTGAGAAATAAAATAAAATTTGTAAAACATGGAGAATGTCATATGTTCTTTGATATAAACGYAAGCATTTATRTTTTTCATGAGTTTTTAATGTTCAACGATAAGTTTCCAATTGTCGAGGATGTCAATGTAGACAAAATTTCATAGTCCACAAGGTTCCTTGGAGAAGTAAATATGTACAAGGATATCCAATTACAAAACACGATGATAATCATAGGGGGTAAATGAGAATTTGTCATGAATGACATGTTGTTTATTTAGCTCAATACTCCCTTAAACCTATCCCACTACTTTCATGACAATGATGTATTCACTCTTGGGGATGTCTTGGATTTTACAACAGGAGAGTCGACACGCCAATACAAGACTCATGTCATCAATGCACTTAATAAAGTGTTTATTCAGATAGGATTTCAGAACACTAGGAATGTTACTCGGACATGGCATGTTGATGGATATGTTTTCTCTGTCATTGGGTAAGCATAAAGTCTTAACATTGATTGTTGTTATTGTTACATTGATCCATTCTTAATATGTATGTTGTAGTTGTAGTTGTATTCGAATGTGCATTCTCCATATAAGATTTTTTTGATTGGCTTTTAATGCGGCAAGTTCATCCTTCCCCAATCTAAGAGAGTCAACTCAAATCAGAATCCTTGGCTAAGAAGCCACAAGCAAGAGATATCTATTCCGCCAAAGTCAACTAGCAATTGCACCTGGTCCCATCCACACGTACAAGGGCACAAGAAGCACAATCATCATTGGAAAGTCCTTGTAGGAGCAATCACAACACCATTTTCACCGACCTTCTTCAGTTGTAATTGAATCACTATAATATATATTGATGTGAGACAATGCTAAGCAAACAATGTATGATGCAAGTATACTACATGTAATTATTGTTTTGTATTACACATTTAAAATTTATATTGATAAGAAATAGAACACGAACAAGGGACACAGGAACTCGGTGGAGCGGTTTGCACTTAGCTCACTTCCTCTGATGTTAAATTGCCCTTCCTCACTCTGCAGAATCAACTTCCTCTTCCTCAGCCAACACCCTCACTCATCAGCTCAGCACACAATGTGTTATGTCCTTCACCCTCAGCCTCCTTTTATCACTCTAACTCACCTTTTCTTGAGTGTTCTAGAAGCCTCCAGAAATTCACTTTAGTGAATTATTAATTTCCAAAAAGTCACATTTCATAAATCTAAGTGAAAAGTAAATAAAAGTCATTTAAATGACTTTATACTTTTCGTAAGTTAAAACTTGATGCAACAACATCCTCCCTGTTGTAACAGATATCAAAATTGACTGTGTTGCCCAAGGTACAAATTGGTTCTCATTCATTTGCATTTGATCATGTATATGGTAGCACTGGGTCTCCTTCATCAGCCATTTTTGAAGAATGTGTTGCTGCACTTGTTGATGGTTTGTTCCATGGCTACAATGCTACGGTTCTTGCATATGGACAATCTCGTTCTGGTAAGACATATACCATGGGCACTGGTTATGGTGATGGTGGTGAAATAGGAATTATTCCTCAGGTTATGGAGACAATATTCAAGAAGATTGAAAGCCTTTCTGTATTATGAAACAATATAACATGGGTAATTGATGTTGATTATATAGACGTAGTGGATATGTTGTTTGTGCAAAACGTAACAGCTGAAACTTATGATCCATTTAATTACGAATATATATTGCTTACTTCTGGCAGAGCAAAGTACATTTGTTTGGTCAGAAATTCTGAGACTCATGATCCATTTATCTCTGGTATCGAATTGAGGAGGCTCGAAGATGGAATGTATGCAAATGGATGGGATGATTCAAGCCTCTTGGTTTTAGAATCAAGAGTTGATGCTGGTGGAAATTCGATTGTTAGGTATCCTCGGGACAAATTCGACCGCATCTGGGCAACATCACCGAATTTTCCATCAGATTTACATGTACGGAATGTTAGTTCAGCAGAGCCTGTTTCAATAAACAATACCCAAAAACTTCCTCCAACTGTCGTCATGCAAACTGCGTGGGTGGTTAAAGACTGGAGCTCCTTTCCATTGAGTGGGTGGCAAACAACCAATAGGGGGGTTGATATATTAGTGGTATGGTATTTTGCAGAGATCGAGACGTTGAATACGTCTAAATCGAGATCATTTTCTCTAGTGCCAGATGGTGTAGGAGGAAGAGACCCTAATCAACTCATTACTTTGGTGTGAAATTATTCTGCTCTGGAGTATACTACTATGTGCGGCAGCTATGCACCAACTAACTTTCAACTGGAGAAGGCCACTAACTCCACCCTTTTTCCAATAATCAACGCTTACGAGTATTACGAGAAGTTTTACAAACAGGAAAGCAAAGATATATTCCATATCGTGATTTTCGCTTAACATTTTCATTGCAAGAATCTCTTAGTGGGAGCGGCAAGGGTCACCCACAGAGCTCAACGGATTGTCTCCATCGCCACAAGGTGGCACTCTTTATCCACCTACACCTCTAATGGAGCATACGCTATTTTGGTGCAACTGCAACAGGTCGCGGCAGATAAGACAGATGACAGATTCGAAACCCCCTACATGCGAGACCTGTCTTTGACAGTGAGGAGTTCGGGCACGTATAGTAGATCAAGTTCAAACGCTTCTATGTCAATCCATCAAGATGTGGTGCGCGATTTCCTGGGCGACGGTATCTTCAACGCCGACGACGAGCTCTGGAGACAGCAGAGGAAGGCCGCCAGTATCGAGTTCCACTCCCATCATACACACAAATCTACGTACTTTAATTGTTGAAGAGTCGTAAACAATTATATGATCACTGATTATCAAGTGGTTAAATTAATGGAGACGAAGTATTTTCCGGTTCCACACGTAAGCAAGGAGAAATTGAGGTTGTTGTCATTGCTACTGGTGTTCATACATTCTTTGGTAAAGTTGCTCATCTTGTTGACTCGACAGAAGTTGTCGGGCATTTCCAGAAGGTCCTTACAGCTATAGGAAACTTCTGTATTTGTTCCATAGCTATTGGCATTATTTTGGAGATTATTGTCATGTATCCTATTTAACACCGATCTTACAGGAAGGGAATCAACAATCTCCTGGTTTTGCTAATCGGTGGTATTCCCATTGCTATGCCGACTGTTCTTTCTGTCACTTTGGCCATCGGCTCTCATCGTCTCTCCCAGCAGGGTGCAGTTATGAAGCGAATGACTGCAATTGAAGAAATGGCTGGAATGGATGTTCTTTGCAGTGATAAAACCGACACTCATACTCTAAATCGTCTCACTGTAGACAAGAATCTTGTTGAGGTGTTCCACAAGGATATGGACAGAGATACAGTAGTCCTGCTTGTAGCGAGAGCATCCAGAATAGAGAATCAAGATGCTATTGATGTTGCTATTACAAACATGCTCGGTGATCCTAGAGAGGCACGAGCAAATATTACAGAAGTTCATTTTTTTTTTCCATTCAATCCTGTTGATAAGCGGACAGCGATTACCTATATTGATGCTGATGGAAATTGGTATCGTGCCAGCAAAGGAACTCCAGAGCAGATTCTTGAAATGAGAAATCTAAAATTGCTAGACGAGTACACGCAATCATTGACAAGTTTTGCAGAGCGTGGATTGCGATCATTAGCTGTTGAAATACAGGAAGTGCCTGAGAAATCTAAAGAAAGCCCTGGAGGTCCTTGGATGTTTTGTGTGTTGTTGCCATTGTTCGATCCTCCTTGACATGACAGCGCTGAAACAATTCAGCGATCTCTTAAGCTTGGAGTTTGCGTGAAGATGATTACAGGTGACCAACTAGCAATTGCTAAAGAAACCTTGCATTTTCTTTCACTCAAGAATAAAAAATTGTCAAACTAAAGATGAGCATCAGAAAGATTTTGTCAAGTGTATCGCCCAGGTTATGCACGCCTAGCCAAAAAACGTTTACTAGCTGCCCTACGTCAGTAACGGTTTGAGTAGCCTGCAGAGTAGCTGGCAGACGCACCTGGCATTCGTAGAATTCCATGCAGAGGAACCGTTTTAGATTCCTGGAACACAAAGAGTTTTATTCTTTTTTTTTTAAAAGACTGAGGGATGTAACAAAAAAGGGGGGAGGCGCATGAGTGCAACGCAGGGGGGAAAACCTCTTTCGAAGAGGGGTTCATTGTAATGACTGAGTTATTTTGTAAACCAGATTGGAGTAATAAACATGATTTTTTCCTTGTGACTGCGAGATTCATCGAGGTCGATTTATTTCAATATGTTCTTCTTCCTTTCAGCTGTGTTAAATCAGTTTGGATTTCATTATATATGTTCCTTACTCGCAGTTGATGTCGTCTTTACCATATTGTTTATTTCTTCCTTATTCCATCACGACTGTATTGCATTTCGTTTTCTTCTAACTGATGTGCTTCGTTATACTTTAGTACGACCACTACTATAACGAATGGATTATGGTTTTCTGTATTTGTTTATTGTCTTTCCTCTGCACCAGCTATCAGCGGGCGTAAGACCAATCTGCATCCCTGGAATTCTGCATATATTCTCTGCTACGTCGGCCTTTCCTTTTTCTTTTCGCTACCACACCCGATTATCAAAGCGCTGAAAGATAGACTTACTTTGCCTCACTTTCCGCAAGTTAAATGATCTCTACTATTGTCTCCTTTCTTCGGTTTTCATTTGACTCCATGGCCAATGGATCATTTCCCTGGTTTAACCCCCCAAACTCTGATAATCCAAGACCATCATTTACCCATAAATCTTCCCACCATTTCACGCTTATTCAAAATCATATTGTGACATTGTTCGAGAGATCCCTCTCGGGTTGGAGGAGGGTAGCTTCCAATCCAAAGTGGTTCGAGGTTGCCTCGGGATTGATTTGCTGCAACCCGTTTCAGTTCCGAGTGTCAACACTCCCTCCAAAACCAAGCATGTTTGACTAGACCTAGGGGTCTTGAGTTTATTTGAATTTAATTGTTTAAATGTTTAAAATTCCTATGTTTAAAGGGATTCTAGAAAACTTATGTTAGTTTTGGAATGCATTGTAATTGAGTTAGTTCTCGAGAGTTGTGAGGACTTAGAGATATATTAGGGTGTTTGTATCTCACTTGAGTATATTATGGATCTAGAATGACAGTTTTGTGGATCTACGGGATCCTAAGGAATTGTGTGAGGATTTTATGGACCTGAACTAATTCTAGTTCATAATCATTATTGTATAAAAGTTGTGATCAACAAGACATTAGGTGTGGCCAAACGAATGTAGAAACAGGCCAAGGAGAGTGGCCAAATGAATAGAGAATCAGGCGAAGGGTATGAGAGTGTGAAAGGGCATTAAGGAAGAAGGGCCATATGTAATTTTTATGTAGAGTAGGTGTGCAGTTGATTAATTAAATAACTCTGTTTCGAATGTTTCATGGGAATATTTGTTCAAAGATCTATGGTATTGTAGTAAACCTCTGTAAGGTCAAATGTCGCAGGTGTTAATTTATGAATAGTAGAAATCCCTTCTTGAATTGTATATTTAGGTTTCATAACCAAATTCGAGCGTTGGTGTTGGTTGGATCAAGATCAACCATCGATCATCACAGAGATCGATGCCCAAGTATGATTAAGGATCGATTGAATTCACAGCTGGATCAAAGTGAGAACGAGGAGAACAAGATCAAATCCAAACCCCGTGCACAAACAAAACTAAGAATAGTGGAGAAACCCTGTTACAGGCGAGGAGAAACAGGCACCGTTAGATCAAGCCAAAGGTTGAATAGCGACCGTTGATTATGAGCCTAGACTTTCCATTTCCATGTTGAGAACAGACGACCATGATTAGATCCTGGATATAGATCTACCCAGTTCTACGGCTAGAGTTAGCTGGATTTCAGAGTCTTCAACAATGAAATAGGTTCTTCGGAGTAGTACGTTCAAAGTGTGAAGTGGGAGGATACTCCGATAAAGAGCTATGGTCTACGGTGTAGATTTATCGAAGGACAAAGGAAATCAACGATCGAGAGGAGCTAGGAATCATTTGGGTCAGCATTACGGGATCGACGGGTGCCAATAGGCTATTTGATGTCGGAGAAGAGCCATCAGAGTTAAGCAGTTGGAGTAACTCTAATAGAAGGATAATGATGAACGATAGAGATCAGTTCGGGATGATATAGATCGGTGTTGAAAAAGCGACACGTGGCAACAATTGGTTGGTGTTCGGAATAGATCCATCGGAGTCAATTAGTTGAAGAGACCCCGACAGAGGAACAATGACGAACGATGCAGATCTATTCAGGCTTAAATAGATCAATGAACAAGGAAGAGACACGTGGCGGGTCACCTGAGTGACACGTGGCAAGTCACCAGAGTGACCTAGACATGGCATCAACGAATGGGAAGCAGACATGTGGCAATGATGTGGACGAATGAGCAGATGACACGTCGTAGTTGGACTGACGAGTAGGTGAATGACATGTGGCACCCATGAGTAGGTTCCTATGGAGAAGGCGTGGCGCAACAGAGTGGAGATCAATGATTCATGACCATGGATCTAGAACGAGATCAACAGCGGGTGTTGATCTAGACCTCGGAAATGGGAAGACGAAAGGTTGTCAGAGTTAAGCATTTGGAATGTTATAAGTTCTGGAGAGTGAAACACTCTGAAAGAGGAGATCGAATGTACAATCCTGAGCATCCATCTGGGAGAGGAAGAACAATCAAGATGGATGGTTGGCCACTAGTAGACAGGTATGGAGAGATGCCATGATGGAAGAGTACAATTCCATCATAAAGAACGATGTCTGGGAAGTTGTTCCTAGACCTGAGGGGAAGTCAGTGGTGACTTCCAGGTGGCTCTACAAGCTAAAGCATGCTGTGGATGCCAGCATTGAGAAGTACAAAGCTCGTTTTGTGGCTCGGGGGTTTTCACAGGTTGAGGGAGTTGACTATGATGAGACCTTTGTGTCGGTTTCTAGATACACTTCGATCAGGGCAGTGATCTCCATTGTAGCAGAGATGGGTTGGAAGATCCACCAGATGCATGTGAAGACCACATTTTTGAATGGTCTTATTGAGGAGGAGGTGTATATTGAGCAGCCATTGGGTTTTGAGGTGCATGGGAGAGAGTCTTATGTGTGTAGACTGAAGAAGGCATTGTATGGGCTGAAACAAGCTCCCAGAGCTTGGTATTCGAGGATAGATGTCTATTTGCAGCAGTTGGGTTTTGAGAAGAGTGAGGCGGATCCCAACCTATACTTCACTGTGGTCTGGGAGGATCCTCTCATTCTTATGCTATATGTGGATGATCTTTTCATTACAGGGGCAGAGAGACTCATCAACAGCTGCAAGGAGAGCCTTGCTTAAGAGTTCGAGATGACAGACATTGGACTGATGCATTGCTTTTTGGGATTGGAGGTTTGGCAGGAGCCTGGACACATCTTCCTGGGACAGGGGAAGTATGTATCTGACATTCTGAGCAGATTTCAAATGGGAAATAACAGGCCCATGACCACTCCCATGATTACCAATTGGAAGAAGCTTCATGCTTCTGAATCACAGTTGGTGGATCCCACCTTGTATCGTCAGTTGATCGGATCATTGATGTATTTGGTCAATACCAGGCTAGATATTTGTTTTGTTGTCAACACTCTCAGTCAGTTCATGGTGGAGCCTAGGAGAGTGCACTGGGTGGCAGCAAAACATGTGCTCAGATATCTTTATGGTACGGTAGATTATGGTTTGGACTATCATAAAGGAGATAGAGTTCGTCTGGTTGGCTATACAGACTCGGATTGCGCAGGATGTGTCAGTGACAGGAAAAGCACTTCAGGGTGCTCCTTCGGATTGGGATCAACAGTTGTGTCTTGGTTCAATCGGAAGCAGAAGTCAGTGGCTTTGAGTTCGGCAGAGGCTGAGTATATGGCAGCTAATCAGGCCAGTTGTGAGGCCCTTTGGCTTTGCAAGATGCTGGTGGGATTGTTTGTTGTGCAGTTGAGGCCTACCGTGATTTACTGTGATAATCAGAGTTGCATCAAACTCTCGGAGAAACCAGTTTTTCATGACCCATCTAAGCATATCGAGATTCGGTATCACTTCATCTGTGATTATGTTCAGAGAGGAGATGTGGAGCTACAGTACGTATCTACAGAGGAGTAGGTTGCAGACATACTCACCAAGGCATTGAACAGGGGCGAGTTTGTATTTTTCAAGGACAAGCTTGGAGTGGTGAGTAACACTTTCCTCGGTATGAGGGCGTGTTAAATTTGTAATTAAATAAAGTACCAAGGCAATTGTTTCTCTTCCCTAGGCTCCTAAGGGGGAGAAAGTGCCAAATGTGGGTCCTTGTCAAATTAATTTGTGAGATGTAAATTAAAGGATAGCTTTATGACTAAAGTGAGGGTGAGTGAAGAGACACCAAATCTCAGCCACTCATCTAATCTAATCTCAACCGTTAGATTAGAAAACCCCTCACCTTCCCTCATGAGGTCGATTAGGGCAAGGGGGCGCACGCATTCTTGGGTAGTTGGATTATTTTTTAGAGAGCAAGAGAGAGAGCATTTTCGAGCAGCAAGACAGCAGCTATTTCTGAGAGCTAGGGCACGCATCCCAATACAACAAACTAGCATAGAAATCGAGGCAGCAAGGACAACATTGAAGGCAGGTCGTACTGTACGGATTGAGCAGGTCGTACAACAAGAGGAGCAGGCACAGACATCGAGGCAAAGTACAGTCCAACAGAAAAGGTCGTATTGTATGAATTTCGAATTCTATACAACAGGAAAAAAAGGGCACGAATTTCAAGATAGAAAGTACAATTCGTACTGTATGGATTCTGTACAGTCCGTACAACTGTCCTTTTGGCACAAATTTCGAGCAGAAAGATCTGTGTTTTTTCTGGGAGTTTTGGCATGTTTCCCAAGGCTACCGTACAACATTTATTGCTCTATTTTTTGGGCTGAGGCAGTTGGCACAAATTTCAAAGTGGTCGTACAACAGTTTGGAGGCACAAAAATCGAGGAGCAGACCTGTAATTTATTGCAAAAAATTATGGGAAGAATTTTGAGGAGTTGGCTCATTTTCCTATGTGAAGAATTGGCACAGTTGTCGAGATAAGTTTGTCATTTAAATTTTTGAAGATGAATATGCTGTAACAAAATTCTCTGAAGCTCCTAAATAATAAAAATCTTCCTCTCTCACTGGTTTTCCCCTTGTGGGTTTTTCCAGGGTCAAAGTTAGACCGAAAATTCATGTGTCTATAATTTTTTGAGTTCTGCATACTGTTGATATTTTATTTCTGCACTTAAAACGATGTTCAGAATCCTCATGTTTCAGTTCTGAAGTTAATTTTATGTTGTGTATTTAATTGCTGATATAAAACGGGGTTTGGGCATTAAACATTGGCTGAAAAATCAGCGAGACTGAAGCTGGGTTGGGGTCTGAAATTTTAACAGTCTGCAACCTATTTCGTTTCGAGAAGTAATTAGGAGGGTCCATCTAAAAGTAATCTATGGTGAGGATAAGAAGTGGGATCAATCCAAGATTAGATCTGGATCGTCCTTTCAATGACGATCGACAATGGAGGATTAAAAGAGCTAGCGAATGGAGTTTAGCCCACGATCACAAAAGAAGGTTTTATGGAGATGAGCACCTGGTTCTGAACACTAAAATTTATGGTGCATTCACAAAGTAAATCTGATACGTTGTTGAAGAAGACTCTGGGCCCACGCTTAATTTAGAGAGCAGCTCGATCCGAGCTGAACATAAATTTATTTCAATAACTTTGCATACTATGGGTTAGGTCAGGAGGTCATCATTGTTGGTATCGGAGCATGAAATTTAATTTTTCCTGTGTATTTGATTTCAAATGGAATACCTTAAATGAACAGAGTTCATTTTTGGTATCAGAGCGCCATTTTTGCTCTGCAAATTAAAGTGGAAATGTGCAATAGGAGATCGCAACCAATAGAGAATCTGAGTTGATTCAGAGGGGAGCATGCATAGAGAGATGCATGAGAACGTTGTGACAAGGAGTTTTCCATTCAACTGCAATGAATGTGAAGATAAGATCTTAGCACAAATCTTGAAGGTATTAGTTATATATATATATATATAGAGAGAGAGAGAGAGAGAGAGAGAGAATATACATATAATCATGTCATATAATCATCTAAATAAGATAATAATTGAATAAGAATGTATGAATATAAGAAATGATATACGAGATGATTATAAATGAAAAATGAGGGTTGTATATATACCCACGCAAGGGTGTCCTTTCATAAGAGACATGACCTTTCATCACGAAGGTGTCTCTTCATAACATATTTAGTTATTGAGTATTAATTATTATTATTTAATCATTATTTATTTATATCTATTTATATATATTTGTGTTCGTAACACAAACATGTGTGTAGTCTGAACTGGATGGTCACTACACCCATTTTGGCACCGTGGTTCTAAATGTTACAATAGTGTTGGGATGATTTTCTAAGTGGAACATATCCAACTCGCTGGCTTCTTGATTATCCAGATTTTACCACTTCCATTGTACCTAAGGTCTCATATACTCTGAGAGAAGAGCGCATGCCCTCGTCATGGCTTGTTTTGGATTGGTGGTATCCCCTCTAAAAAATTGTTTGTTGTGAGATATCCATATACTCTCGCAGATGTATTTAGGGAGGGTTGTCCATAAACGCTTGAAGATTGGCTTATCCCTGATGTTTCCATGATAATGTGTTGCCCAACGATTAAAAACGTCAGAACGAGATAAGGGCTAGGACAATTGTTGATAGAGAGGGCCCAAAGCTTGCCTCCATACTTCCTTTACATAACAACATTCATTGAACACATGATGGATTATTTCTTCGTCGTTTTGACATAGAATACAATGCGATGGCCCACTTATACCCCCTTTTTTTCATATTTTTTGAGGTGAGGATTTTTTTATGCATCAATAGCCAACAAAAGAAATTAATATTTGGCATACCATTTGAATGTTAGATCGCTTTCCACAAGTTGGAGTGGGGGTGTTGATGCACTGCTTCGGCAAGAAACTTATAGCCTCTATTGACAGTGTATATGGACTTACCCCATTCAGAGTATCAATGGTTTTCCGATTTGAGGGGGAAAAACCCTGAAGAGTGAGCAAAAAAGTGTTAAACATGGGTGAGATATAGCAGGAGGAGAGATGGATTTCCAACTTTTCCAATTATTATCATATGCCTAGGAAGAGAGGTCGTATAAAGAGACGAAACCATATTCTTCCAACCAAACACGAACAGGGAGAAGAGGTTCATGTTGTGATCGTCGATCAATATCATAAATTTGGTCATCCCATGGATTGATTCTTCGCCCATTCCTTGGAATCTAGTTTAGTCTTTCCTAAATAAGTGTCTTGACAACAATGAGAAGCTTGAAAATAGGTGAGCCCGATTCAACTTTTGGGTGCAGGTCAACACACCCGAGCCTATTTCCATTGAAGTGATTTTTCCATATTGCTTGTTTCCACCAAGTAAGCTTCCCTATAATCAGCCTCCATAATAATTTAGCAGTCGTGGTTGTATTCATGAGGTCTAGTTCCTTGATCCCCAACCCTCCATGGTTTTTGTCACTTGTAACCTGGTTCCAGATGACAAGATGGAACTTTTTGTGAGTTGTTTTTGTCAGTGTTTTGTGGAAACCTGCAGAGGAGACCTAGCTAAAGCATACACAAACAAAGCTTATCAAGAAAAGAAAGAGAGATACACAATGAAGAATGAGAATCAATGTATATTATTATATAATCAATGAGTGAGTGATCTTCACCCATATACGCAATGACATCCTATAATTAGGAATGCATGCATAATAGTGATGGTATAAAATTAGAAAGTCTAAAATAGAACTAGTCAGCTAACTCCCATTGAACTAGTGTGTCGGAAATAGAAATTTCTCCAACACCCCCCTGAACATCACTATGGAGTAAAAAATGAGTTACGGATACTAGGCCATATTAGGTACTCATGTACAATGCAACTAATCAACACTGAATAAAAATAAGGAAAGAGGGAAAACCAGGTGGGAACAAACCCCCCCCCTCAAAAGATAATGTATCAAAAGAAGAAAATGGCAGCTGCTAGGCAACTGTGTTCTTCACTACAAGACGATCTCGCAAAGTCTGAAACTTCTGCTCACTGAAAGTCTTCGTGAAGATGTAGAAAGCTTTATGGATTTGATGAAGTCCTTTAGCAACCTATCTAGCCTTGTATCTCTTGATCCTGTGGACCCATCTGCACCTGAAAATATTCCTTTATAGTGGAAGTGGAACCAGATGCGAAGTTTGATTCTTTAGGACTGAGTCATACTCCTTTTTCGTGGTTGCTTGCCATAATGGATTGCCCATATCCTCACTGTAAAGCTGCGGATTAGAAGATTAAACCATATAGCAATGCATGGGCATCGTAGGTTCTGAAGTTGAAAGTATATGAGAAGGCTCCTTGTGCCGAGATCGAGTCCTCCTCGAATCCAATGGATTCCCTACAAGGATACCTGCTGTCTTAAGTGTGAATTGTGCCTTCTTGGGCATCTATTGAAGCTTCAACGTTGGCTTCTTATCTGGTTGTACTACCTGCTTATTTCCATCTACATAATCTGAGTGTATGGAATCATCTCTGATGTCTGAAACTGATGGAAGCACAAGAGTATATGCATGTTGCACTGGAGGTGCATGCAAAGTACTCTCCTTATGTGTAAGTAGAAAAGAGGAGTCATCATCAGAAAACTTAGTGAATTTATACAACCTTGACTTGTGATCCACCTCACCAATTGTAATGATGGAATTGTCATCCACGTCAATTACTGAAACTGAATCGGATCTAAATTCAACCTTTTTACCTTTCTGAGTGATTTGATAAATTGAGATCAAATTTATAAACAGCCTTGGAACATGTAAAACATTATGAAAAATGCCATTATGGAGTTCCACTCTCCCTTCTCCTGCTACTGGAGTATCATCCTCCATGAGAATAGGGGGTCTTGAGCATGGATTCAAAGAAGAGAAAACTTCTTCTTTCGCTACCATATGATGTGATGCACTAGAATCTATAATCCATGAATCATATGAGGAATTAATTGCAACCAGGGCATGATGATTACCTTTCTTCGGAGCATGATCGTCTTCCTTCTGCTCCTTGACTCCCGCTGGAATGAAGTTTCCAAGGTTGTTCTGTTGAAGTGTTTGTGCCATAAGATCGATTTGTTTCTTCATGCATGTGGATTCTTCATGATTCGGTTTATTGCAGTAAGTGCACTGCTTTCCCTTCTTCTTCTTCTTGGAATCTGAAGAGTCCTTAGAACTTGAAGAATCATTACATGGTTTGGAATATCCCTCCTTATCATATTGTTTCTCCTTCTCGTTCTGTTTGGATGATCCTTTTCCATCATGCATGATGAGTGCATGTGCTTAGGGATCCTTGATGAGGCCCATCTGTATGAGTTTTGTCTGCTCTTGTGTGAGAGACTCAATGAACTGAGCCATCGTAGGCATTTTCCAATTTGTTCCAAAAAGACATCTGCCAAAATGGAAATTGGAGACATATACAACATATTCTGGTCCTAGCTTGGCCAAGATTATCAAAATAATTTGTTTCTCTTTTGTAGACTTGTCAATACCACATTCACCCAAGCTCAAAATCAAAGATTTAAATTTAGTAAAGAAATCATGTATACTATCAAAAAATTTAGGGTCTGAGGTATTCAACTCTACCTCAAGCATATGACCTCACATCTCATCCTGCTTTCCAAAGAGTCCTTCCAAGGTGGTCCAGATCTCGTTTGGAGTCTTGCATGCGGAAACATGAAACCATAGATTAGTGGAGATTAACTCAAGAAGTAGTCACGTGGCCTCATCCTTACGGTTCGCCCATCTGGTCTTCTTAAGCGCTGATGTAGGTTTTGTTTATGTTGCCATCGTCAAATTATACAGTCCTTTTCTTTTGAGTTGGAATGCGGCCTTCAGCTTCCATTCAAAATAGTTGTACGGTGTGAGTATTATCACTAGACTTGATTAAAGAAGTTGCATGCCTCCATCCTGCTATTGATTCTGAAAAGATCCTGAAAACCCAAATCGTGGATTCTGAGATATGACAGACGGTTCTATGGAAGCTATAGATACGATAAAACAACTATATCTCCTAAAATATGATGTGGGTTTTGGATATTTTTGGTGAGCATGAGCATCCCTGTGTTATACGTCTCTTGTCCAAATTTCAGCCCGACCTAGATCGCAGATTCCAAGATATGGCTATTTTACTGCAAAAACCTAATTTTCTAGAGGTTGTTGAATCGTTGCACCGTAGAGAAGGATGAAGTGTGACGATGCTAAATCGTCCCACCCTAGTGAAGGACACAGTGCGACGATTGTCAAAAACGGAATCATCGCACCCCAGATGAAGAACGCAATGCGACAACGTTGCAACTTGGTTGTGTATAGGCTGCAACGATTCCAATCGTTACACCTTTCGATAGGGATATTATTAGAATATAAGTGGATGTGCTCGTTTTACCATTGACAATACCCTTGTCACCCAACCATAGGCCGAAGCCACACTCTGAGCACCTTAACCTTGACAGAGAATCACTCTGGAAGCAAACCCCAGGCTAGATAGCCAAACAAAGGGTAGCACACCTTTCCCCAAGGATAACACACCAATAAGAGTTGATCAGGTAGTCCAAACCCTAGACAAGAGATAGTCCAAGTGTAACTGCTAGCTGCAGCAGCTGCAACGACAACTCTCCTCCAAACCTGTGCAGAAACTAGGCAACTACAGTGTGCACAAGTGCTGCTCTGTAATTCTGAGACTGTCTGCCATAATGAGAACTGGCCTCCTGTATTTATACTAATTTTGGCTAACTACCTGGGCCGACTTCTCATTCTGGGTATCTATATGTTCAGTATATATTATTATTTCTGGTCGACTTCTTCTCTTGGAGGTTAATAACCTGATATAAATTATCTTCTTGAGCCCACAAGTCTTCTAGGGTTATTAGCCAACTCATTAGGGTTTCTTCTTGCTTCCCAGAGTATTCTATCCTCGTTAGGTTTACACGTGGAGGTAAATACCTCCCGCAACTACCATAATATCAACACTCCCTCCTAGCTAGGGAGGTATTACAGGTAATGGTCTTGAGCACAAAAACATACCATTCACCAGGTAGCATCAACATAGTTGTATAGACTAGATCATGACTAGATCATGAGCACCATCATCATCATCAGTGTCATCAGCTGCATCATCTCTCGAAACCATACTCTATCTGAGTAATCAGACATGATGCTCACTCAACAGAGTGATACAAGAACCATTCTTCTAATCTAGAAGAGTAAATGCTCTGAACCATTTTCCGTCTGGAAAATCTCTGTCCTTTGATTATCCATCTAACTGATAATCATTTCCAATACTGTTGATAGTCTTCAAGGCAATCGAAACAAAATAGAACACAAC
>ML819187.1:59464-80018 GCA_009831015.1 Picea engelmannii
TGGATGTTGCGGATGATATAATGACTCATGTAAAGATATGTCTGGTTTACTGGAACAAGTAATCATCATAGTCTTCTCCCTCCATCTGGGAGAACCTCTAGTTCTAGATCTCGCAATGCTTTCATTCATAAGTCTTCCATATACCGTTCTTCATCACGACTTTCAGTTCCTCTGCTTGATTGTTTTTATCGAGTTCATATCAGGCTGGCAATCTTGTGATTCTTGATACAATGACTGCTTGTTCTGGATTCTCTTTCTTTCTTTGAATCTTCATGTTATTCCTTGTGTTTAGATCTTGGGTCCATGGATTAGATTTCATGCCCTAAATATTCCATTTCTTTCTTTCATCACAGGATCACAGATGTGGATGGACAACCAGGGATACTTTAAGGCTTCTCTTCGAAGAAGACTTCTTCTGAGGTTGAACTGAGCACGTACTGTCTTTCAAGGTTACTACCATGGATATATACTTCATCATCTTCAATGGATCATTGGATTAGCTCCCTCCTAATCCTTGCTTCATGTATGAGTGCATATAATCGGCTCCCTCCTTCTAACAGAGTCCACGCTTTTGTCTGCATCCTTATTGTCTTCTGCAATATATAATTGGCTCTCTCTATCTAACAGAGTCCACGTTTCTGTCTTGTTGTCTTCTACAAAACGTCATAAGTCTTTCTCCAATTTCCTCTTGATTGTTGTCTTTGCTTCTTCTAAGTTTCTTCATGATTTATTTGGCTTATCTTGCAATGGTTTCCACATGATTTATTGATGTATTTCATTCTTTCATGTATCATCCAATGATATCAGTCCTTATCTTGTTGTTCTTCCATCGATATAGTTCTTCTTGGAACACAATATCTTCCAAGAGATATATATACAAGATATGTACAGAGACGATGCAAACAAGATATGTACAAGGAATAAGAAGAGTATTGTTACCTTTAGAAGAAGAAGTCTCTTTCATCCTGCTTAGTCTTCCTTGTAGATTCCTTTTCTTCAGCAACTGATGCTTCGTGTTTCTCCTTCCTTTTCTTTAGCTCGGGACAATGATTCTTGTAGTGGCCATACTTTCGACATTTGAAGGATTGTACTTCTGAAATGTCTTTCTCTTGATTTGGCTTCCTCCTTGAACCAAATTTCCTTTTGTTCCTGAAATTCTTGAATCTTACTGTGAAGGCTTGATCATCGTACTTCTTTTGGGGTTTCTCTTTTGCACTGATCCTTGATTCTTCTTGAGCACAACAAGTCCAAGGTTCTTCAAATGTTGAATACTCCTTCCTTGTCTTCATGCTTGTGGCAAATGCATCCCACGTCTTGCGAAGACCATTGAGTACTATGTTTACCAATTACTTCTCTGAGATGATCTCTTCAATAGCTTGTAGTTGATCTCTTAACTAAGAGATTCTCACAAAATATGATGTTATGTTGTCCTCATCATTCATCTTCATGTCACGGAGCTCATTCTTCAGACTCATAACTTGTCCAATGTTTCTGACCAAGAAGAGATTTGTCAGGGCATCGTACATCTTCTTCGTTGAGTCAAGATGTGAGATGTAGGGTATCAAGTGGTCTTTTATAGATTCCACTATGATACTCATAGCATTGATGTCACCGTCTTTGAACTTCTTCGTGGCTGCAACGTTCTACGGTTCCTTCTCTTTCCCTTCTTCAAACTCTAGATTCGTGATCTTTCCTTTCATGATATCCAGAACTTTATTCTTGGCAAGGATGAGATCAATCCTTGTCTTCCATGCTCTGAAGTTAGAAGCGCCATCTAGCTTGTTCTCTGACTTCATAGAGTAAGTCATGGCTGCTTTGACTTGGTCAACCCTAGATTTGACCAAAAGCTCAAACTTCACGTCTGAGATTTTTTAGAGTACCAGGAGATGCGCTAGGCTAGGGCGCACTGATTTATCCGGAGATTAGGTCAATCCCTTCATTTAAGGTGCCTCAACAACATGATTAGGGTTTCTGCAACTGCACCTGCTAGTAACCATAGCAGCATTGTCTTAGAAGTTGCTTCTGCTAGTAACCCTAGCGACAGTTCCTTAGGAAGCTCAATATCCTAGCGGTTATGTTTCCTTCTAGCGTTTAGACTGAATGAAGGAGGTGTGGGCCCATAACCTGTTAGAATATAAGTGGATGTGCATTTTTATGATTGACAATACCCTTGTCACCCAACCATAGACCGAAGCCACCCTCTGAGCACCTTAACCATGAAAGAGAACCACTTTGGAATCAAACCTAGGCTAGATAGCCAAACAAAGGGTAGCACACCTTTCCCCAAGGATAGTGCACCAATAAGAGCTGATTAGATAGTCCAAACCCTAGCCAAGAGATAATCCAAGCGTAACTGCTAGTTGCAGCAACTGCAACGACAACTCTCCTCCAAACCTGCGCAGAAACTGGGCAACTGTAGTGCGCACAAGTGCTACTCTATAATTACGAGATTGTCTGCTAGAATGAGAATTGGCCTCCTATATTTATACTAATTATGGATAACTGCCTGGGCCGACTTCTCATTCTGGGTATCTGTCTGTTCAGTATATATTATTATTTCTAGCCGACTTCCTCTCTTAGAAGCTAATAACCTGATATAAATTATCTTCTTGAGCCGACAAGTCTTCTAGGTTTATTAGCCAACTCATTAGGGTTTCTTCTTGCTTCTCGGAGTATTCTATCCTCGTTAGGTTTACACGTGGAGGTAAATACCTCTCGCAACTACCATAATATCAATAGATATGTCGTGACGATGGCAGAAACTCGGTTTACTCAAATCCTCTTTCACTCTTCTCTAGATTGTCTAGGTTGCTCCGAGCAGCTCGGCTCTGATACGATGTTAGTGTTTCATGGAAACCTGCACAAGAGACCTAGCTAAAGCATACACAAATAAAGCTTATCAAGAAAAGGAAGAGAGATACACAATGAAGAATGAGAATCAATGTATGTTATTATCTAATCAATGAGTGAGTGATCTTCACTCATATATGCAATGACATCCTATAATTAGGAATGCATGCATAATAGTGATGGTATAAAATTAGAAAGTCTAAAATAGAACTAGTCAGTTAACTCCCACTCAACTAGTGTTTCTCCCACTGAGCTAGTGTGACGAAAATAGAAATTTCTCCAACAATTTTCTCTCCTTGCCATAAAAAAGAACGAATTATATTTGCAATTTGATTGAATATACACTTGGAGCTAAAAGGGTTGAGCATTGATCAATGGGAAGGGTTGAAAGAATGACCTTCATAAGGATGACTCTTGCACCTAGGTCTAACCAATGTGTACCCCAATAAGTTAGTTTTTCGCTTATTTTCTCAAGAATTTGTTGCCAAACCCATTTAAAGGAGGATTCAAGGGAGATTGGAATCTCCAAGTATTTGAAGGTATTCCAATATTCAACGAGGGAGAATTGGAAGACATGAGATATGGCCCTCGAGATTCTTGATGGTGTATTCCACCCAAAAACTTGGCATTTTATGTGATTTAATTCTCCCTCTGATGCATCAAGGAAAGAGTCCAAGATGACTTTATATCTCGATGGAATGATAACACAGGCTCCCCCCATAAGCAAGGTGTCATCCGCAAATTGCAAATGGTTTGTATCTTTCACTTCTCAAGAAATTTGAAGACCACGAAGGTTACCATTCTCTCTTTCTTGTTCAAGTTTTCTTCTAAGAGCTTCAACCATCAAGATGAAGAGTAAAGGAGAAAGAGGGAATCCGTGTCGGAGGTCTCTGCTGGCTTGGAAGAAAACCGAAGGCCTAGCATCCATGTGATGTTAATGCAAGTTGCGATCCATTTTATAAAGCTTTGGTGAAACCATAACGCTCCATTACTTGAAAAAGGTAAGCATGTCGGACATGGTCAAATGCGTTAGCCGTGTCTAATTTAAGGACCACAACTTTACCCTTGTCTCGAAAGCTAGAGTGAATCGCCTTTTGGACGAGGACGATATTGTCCACAATTTTTCGGTCTTGCATAAAGCCGTCTTGATTAGGTTAGATGAGTTTGGGAAGGATTGTTTTCATACTAGAGGTTATGATTTTGGTAATGATCTTGTAGGAGGAGTTACACAAGGATATAGGCCGCAATTTAGTAAAGGAAGTAGGGTTAGATTCTTTGGAAACGAGGGCTAGAAAGGAGGAATTAATGTTCCGCCCTATTCTTAGGGAGCGATGGATATACCGAAGAATTCTTATTAAATCAGAATTGTTGATGTCCCGAAAGAAGTGGTAGAAGGAAATGGAGAAGCCATCATGAACAAGGGCTTTATCTGGCTCAAGACTCCAAATAACAAAAATGATTTTTGTTGCAGAGATTGGTTGCATGAGGTCGATATTCTCCTCTATTCAAACCAAGGTTAGGATATGTTCAAGCATGGACTAAGTATTTGTAAGATATGTTTCTTCTCTTTGGGTATAAAGATAAGTGAAGTGGTCCCAGACAACCTTTTCGATTTCTTCAAATTGATTAAGAATGGTCCCATCTTCCAAAGTGATTTTCATCACATTGTTTTTGGACTGCCTGAATTTGGCTTGATTATGAAAAAAATTAGTATTTTTATCAACAACCTTGAGCCAAAGACTATGTCATTTCAACTGCCAGTATTCTTCTTCTTTCTTTAAGGCATTTTGATATTCGCATTGAAGGCCCAACTCTTCTTTTTGCAGTTGAAGGGTGATTTCAGATTCTTCGACTTCTTTTGTAACTTGTCTAGCTTGCTTTTGATTTGTTTTTTCTCCTCTGCTGGGGTGATTAAAGAAGATTTGGTCCATCGCTTTAGCGCTTACTTGACCATGATAATTTTCGTCTCCCATGTGAAAACCGGTGTGCCAGGAATCCATGTTTCCCATGTGGTTTTGACGATATCGACCACTTCTTGGTGATGAAGCCAAAGAGGGTTAAATCTAAAAGGAAGGGGGGCATAGCTCGAAAGTGGATGAAGATGGAGGGAAATGGGCTTATGATTAGAGATACGTGAGTGAAGAATATAAGATTTAATGGTCACATTATGATGGAGGAAACTGCTATGGACCAAAAAACGGTCAAATTTGGTTGTTATGTGACCAAGATCGACATGCATGTTAGACCAGGTGAACTTCCCACACTGCAGGGAAATGTCCAATAAATCCAAGTCCAAAATGAGTTCTTCCAAATTATCCCTAAATGGATCTCTTCCAAAAATCCCCCTTCTTTTCTCTGCATTTTTCCTTATAATGTTTAGATCTCTGCCAATGATACAATTTTCAGAATAATCAGAATTTTTCAAGCTTAATAGAGTGTTCTGACACTCAATTTTTTCTACAGGATTATTTGGCATATAAACATTGAAGATAGCAAAAAGATTATTGCTTTTCCTATGCTTGAATTTAGTAAAAATCCAGTGATGGGCTTTGGTGTGTTGTTTCATGCTTACCTCTTGATCTTTCCATTGGGTGCAAAGGCCACTGGAAGCACCTATAACATCCACAATGATGGATTCACTAGATCGCCATAGACTTTTTTTGATATTAGAAACATCTTCGAATTTCATATTAGTTTCTTTAATGAGGAGAATGATAGGCATTTCATATTTAACCAGGTCCTTGACAATTGAGGTTTTGGGGGTGTTGCCTAGTCCCTTACAATTCTAGGAGACCAAGATCATTATTTTGGAGGATTAAAGTGGGCACCCCCTTTACTTGTTGTAGTTCCACTTGAATACTTTGTGTGTTTTGTGCGTCCTCCAATCGTATTTGGCGATGTTTGTTGTGATCCCATAAGGATGTATTTATTTGTTTGTTCCTCCGTGACAACGTGCGCTGCCCTCCTACCTAATCTATAAGGTAAGTTTTCTTTCGAGGCTCTATCATCTATCCCTTCTTCTCCAATACTTTATGTTTTTGAATTATATCGACCATCTATAAAGGAGACTTTGGTATCTTTGAAGAAATCAATATCCTATGATTTAGGGTCTTCCGATTCATTCTCTTCTAGCACCAGGATTTCAAAGGCGACACATTTTTCTTCTATGTGCTTCTGGCTTGTGGGGCTCTTCACATGTGTTCGATGCACCTCTTGGATTGAAGGCGGATCCATGCTGACTACCCCGATGTTGTTGGGTGCTGAAGTGACATCTATCTTGGAGTCCTCCAGATTAGACAATGAATCAAAATTGTTGTGGGATGCATACGACTCGTATTTCTTATGGTTTTCAACAACTTTGGGAGGCGACTTTGATTCGACATTCGAAGGACCCACTAAAGAGGAAGGGGCCATGTTCCTGCCATTCTCGAATTTGTGAGAGACATATTTCCATTGATCCTCTTTCCCAAGGCCAATTGGGGATGAGTCCAGTTTCTGACAGTTCCTCTCAAAATGACCGTACTTGTGGCAGATCTTGCATTTGAAGGGAAACTGCTCATAGTCCAGTTGTTACACATTTTGTCAGTTATCTGAGGAGATTGCCACTTCTTCAAGAATCCCTTTCTCTAGGTCAAACTTGACACAGATATATGCATAAGAGAAAATGTTTTATTTAGGTTCATCTCGATCTATATTGCAACCAATGGAGTTGCCAATACACTAGAGGGCATCAACGCTCCAACAATGAAGGGGAAGGTGCAGTAGCCGAACCCACATTGACACAACAGAGAGCACATCGTTCTTTGGGCTGAAATTTGGTGTCCATTTGTTCAGGTACAATCCTCTTGCTCCCAGAAAGTAAGGCCCGCTTCTGAAGATCAAATCACGTCTTCTTCGAGTTCAAAGAGAAATGTAAAGAATCCTTGTACACAAAAGAAATGGTTGAGAGAGACTTTAAAAAGAGATTTCCAATTTTTTTCAATCCATGAAGCTAATGTCTTTGGGGATGGCCATATTCCTGTAAATTTTCCGATCAAACCTTGATCGGTCAGGGCTAGCGCCTTCTTTCTGAAGGAAGAGGGCGGGTCAGTGACTTTAGGCGTTTCCTCAAGTTTCTTCACAAACTAAGAGGGTTGGGATTTCATAGATATGATAGAGGTTGCCACCATCTCATGAAAGGCACAAGCTTCATCATTTGGTGGGGGCGGAGGCCCCCTCTTTGTGCCAACCTCCATTTCGAATACACTAGGGCTAGGGCTTCAATCATACAACGCACACAAGCTCTTCCCACATCGAGGGAGGGATTTTGATTAAGATTTTTTATAGGCTGTAAACTCAAGGCTATAATTTCATCTATCTCACTTAGCCCAAGGAGATTCTAAAATGTTTGAGTAAGGATTTTCCATTTTTTGCATCAACAATATAGTTCCTCTTACAAGGAACATGTCCTTGGGCACAAACTATTAGAGACAAATACTTGCCCTCCTCTTCCATTAAGGATTGTATACATTCTCCAAATGATCATGTTATTGCTCAAAATCTCACTAAAGGGAAATTCCTACATTATGTAGGAGAGCCTAGGGGCAACTTGTACGCAAGCCACCCACTATCACCTCAGTGTCCTTACCTCTTCACTTTAAGGGTAATGAAGGGGCTTCCTAACCTAAGGAGGGTATTCCTAAGGGTCAATCTAAGTCAAATTGTAGAATAATCAAGGGAAGCTCTAAGACTTTATTGACTAAAGTTTTGACACTATCCAGTCTCAAAAGGGAAGGGTAAACTTTAATGTGAGTGAATAGTATACCAATTTACCAAATATGAACAAGCTTGAAATGTGTTTAACTTTAGACAAGCAATGCTTATTCAAAGTGGTGCTTGGAAAAGTGAATTGCAAAAAAAAGTAAGTCTTGCTCAATAAACCATACACCTTAAATTTTCATCAATATGTAACACAAGTGTTCAATTGCAGCATTAGATATAACATGTATCCACTAAATATTGTAATTCTATTTTAGGATAGTATAAATTGCCACAAAGTTTGTACCATTCAATATGCTATCCAACAATGAGCATTAGAGTTTTCATTGACCATGAGAAACAAACATTTATTAATCCAACTGAATGCTCAAAAGGATGGGAAGTACGAGCGCTTAGGTGCCCTTCGCAATGGTTCTCAAGAGCAGGTTGTAGTGAACATGTAAGAGATGTGATATCAAGGTTATGTGTTCATTTCATATCATTATTCAATATTGATCCATAATGCATATGAGAACAAGGATTGTTTGCATTTAAATAAGTGGAATTGTGTGGTCTAAACAATGGTATTCCCAATTGCAAGGAAGGTAGCGCCCTTACAACCAATTGATAATGATCTTATGACAACAATTAGAGTGTCTTTACCATAGGTTCATTAGTATGAAGAAGCAGATTTTTATATCATGTAAACAACGCACACTTAATATGTCAATACCAAATGAACAGTGGTGAGCTTATTCCTCAATGTAATTGTAACCATTAGACAATAGTAAAATGAGTACTTTAATGACACTTATAGAAGTCTATCACATGTTTCATTATCTAGAAAACCACCAAGTGTACGACGTCAAAATAGTGACAAAATTATGTTATGGAAACTTGCTCAAATCAAGTGCCAACAATACTCATAAAACATAAGAGACACCACCTTCAAAGACGCCTCTAGACACAATATTCAAGAGAAAATTTGTAACTAGAAATGAATGTTCAGACATAAGATAGTGGAGTGGTTCAATGTGTCATTCAAACGAAGTTACATAATGTATTATCTTAGCCATGAGGTCAAGTGTTGATGGTGAAATTTTGCAGTGCTAAAAAATATCACGAAGAAACCAACATTCAAATATACTTGATGTCATAAATTTAGAACGAGTCATTATCCAAAGGGACAATACTAATCAATGAATGATAACACACCATATGAGATATGGTCCAAGTAATTACACCAAATTAACATAAACAATGCCTAAGCCATATCAACAATGGTTATCAATGTGAAGTTTTGAGAATTTATAGCATGTAGAAAGTTGATTTAAACCATGAAAATAATATACCAAGTGCTGGAAGTAAGTGACCATGAATCCAAACATTGTATGGCTATGCAAAGGATTGTAAAAGGACCAATGAAAGTAATTTGTTATACTCAATCATCAATGGACATCATTTATATAATACTTATTACAAGGTTACAATGTAACATGTCCAAAACAACAACACAAGTATTATGCCAGTGGTGAAATATTATTAGAGTGTTTTGGTCATGCATTATAGGTGTGCCATTCAGATTACGAAAGAAACCATCAACTCTGCAACAAAAACACTATTAGAAGCCTCAAACAGATCTTAGTTAGGTGTGAAATTTAACATCATTTGTTAGGTCATTGGGTTTACTTTTGCATCGATTTGCCTTCTTTAAATGTGTAGATCATAGAGATGTTCCAACATTGGCACAGATATTTATAAATGACCTTAAATGAGAACAATACTAACTAACACTTTACCATTATTTTCCAAGCACTAACTTGAGCAACCAAATAGATGTGAAGGGACTTGACTAGATTCATAGTTTCTCTTTAACTCGGGGTTAGATCAAAGATTAATGAGTGGAAAAAACAAAGATCAATACCCTAGATTATGCCAAAAATGAATATAAGTTTTGAGACACCAAATAACATGTAAGAGATCCAAGCATTAGTAAGATATAACAATGAAGCCACTTGGATCTAGCAACCTAGTTCCATAGATCAATCAAATTCAAACCCCATATTGTAAAGCAAAAAAAAAAAAAAAAAGATATGATTTTTGGGTTTTTGGGTTGAAGAGAAGGATAGACTAGTGCCTATAAAGGGCTATGTGGTCACTACACAATTCTAGGAGGGGCTTAGGTTTAAAAAATGAGTCAATGTTGAAAGGAACCTAAGAGGATTGCCTCTCGAGCATTGGCTAGGGATAATAGGCTTCTTCAAGAGTGGATGGGGGATTGATCCTCTGGGAATCCTTTCCAAGTATATCAATCTGATCTAAAATCTTGGCAAATGCAAGAAGGAAGAGCCCTTAGATGTCCTATCTCAATGCAAAGGAACAAAAACTTCAATGGTCAAAGGGAGTAAGGCAAGAAATCTATACCTTAGCTTCCCCTCCAAGTGGAGCAAGGTGCACTTCTTTGGACTTGTAGTAGCTCTATCCTCCAGCAAACCTAATAAATATTCTATCCAACTCTTAAAAATATCCTAAAACAACACATAGAAGAATCTAGATGCACAAGAACTTTGTAGGCAAGTTTTCTCAATAATCTCCAACAAATGAAAACGAGTGAGGGATCCTCCTTATACAGATAAGAAGCCTCCTCGATACAAGATGTAAATCAAATGTGCTAGCTCAAAACAATGAGCAAAAACCATGGGTAAAAGACATCATGTGGGCACAAATGACCCTTGTAATCCTCCTATACATGAATGCCCCCTCAAAAGTGGTCAGAGATGTAACAATAAACCACACATGTGAGATAAAAGGGGTTATAACAAGTGCCCCCTCCTCAAGAATTAACCAACATCCATGAAATAGGTGAAGAAGATGTCAACCAAGGGCCCAAGAATTGGGGCACTTCTCCAACAAGCTTTATGAAGCAAGGAAGTCGACATCTCAAGAAACAACAACCTCTGCATGCATGACATCATCCCACACATATGGGATGTCCAATGAGAGAATCCAACGAAGTGTGGCATGCGTGGCTCCTCAAATAAAATAAGGCGGTCAACTGCCATGTCAACTGTAACTGTTGTAACAACTTGTGACCTTGTGTAACCATCTTCTAGGAGTCCTAAAATGCCTCAACAAACTCCCACGTGTGGTCCAAGAAGGGAATAATCATGTGTGTGTGTGTGAGTAAAGTGTCCAACTGGACAAGGGGGCCATCTCTGAGTGGTCCATGTTGCAGTCGTGATGATGTGGCACCCCTATCATCACCTGATGCCTTGTCACAGATCCCAAGTGGGGGTATCTAGTCTCATAAATTGACAAATACCTTTGTTGTGACCCCAACTACAATCTCAAGTATAGGGACACAACAAGTTGAGAGACTCATAATCATAACCTCGTAAGGGTGATAACAACCCCAAACACTCGACTTTGACCAACCCAACAAGCCACCATTGCAAATAAAATAAATTATTGTACTTTGTATTGGTTATAATGTGTAAGGGAAGAGGATCGAGAAATTGAGCGGGGTGCAATAGTTGGGAGGGAAGTTATGGGGGTGGACCCTAACTTTAGAAGAATTTAAAACTATTTATTGCAAACCTTGTTGTGATTTGTTATTCATAAAAGTGCCTTTATGTGCATCTCATTGTTAAAAGTATACACACACACACACACACACTGGAATATATATATATATATATCCACACACAGACACACACTTTTGGCAGTGACATGCACATAAAGGCATTTTTATATACATAAAGTGTGTGTGTGTGTGTGTGTGTGTTATTTCTTAATTTGCGAGAGTTTACAATCATTGTAACCAATTTACAACATTTAAATTGGAGTCATTTGGTGAAGCTCAAGTACAACAAGCACGAGAGCCTTCAACCAAGGCTTTGCAAGTGGGGGGGGGGGTATCTATTCTTGGAAATTCACCAAATACTTTTGTCGTGACACCAACTACGATCACAAGTATAGGGACACAACAAGTTGAAAGATTCATATTCATAACCTAGTAAGGGTGATAACAACCCCAAACACCCAACTTTGACCAACCCAACATGCCACCGTTGAAAATAGAAACAAATTGTTGCACTTTATATTGGTTATAATGCATAAGGGGAGAGGATCGAGAAATTGAGCAGGGTCTAATAGCTAGGAGGAAAGTTGTGGGGTGGACCCTAATTTTGGATAAATTTAAAACTATTTATTGAAAAACTTTTTATGATAAGTTGTTCATGAAATTGCCTTTATAGCGCAAGTAGTAGGTTGGGCAAAGCCCGACCCAACCACAGAACAAGTGCTACAACTTGGGAATCCTACACCCAATGTCACCTCGATGTAGGTCCCGCAATTCAAGGGTGACTAGGTCACTCTAGGGAGGCGATCCCAATGACCCTAGGGGGATTGAGATGGAGATGGAGGAAAGTGGAAATGAAGCCCCTAGAGGTCAAGTCTAAATGGAAAGAAAGGTAGGGAGAGATACCTTGCAAGTCAAGAAATGGTTGCCCCATAGGTATAATACTTCTCTGGATGATTGTACCTGCCTGAAACACAAGAAAAAAACGCTTTGTAATGATATATGTTAGTCGGATTAACAATTTAAGCATGTTGTCCCTAATTTGCAGCAGTAGATATCAACTTATATCAACAAATAAAACATCAAAAATCAACATGTGAAGATCTAGACTAGTTAAGTAAATCAACATCAAATTTAACAATGAACACAGGTTGAAACAAAGCACTTAAGAATCTAGATAAGATAGTTGTTGTAACATGTGTTTTTTGTAGAAAATTGCAGCCTTATGGCTGTAGCATTCAGTGGCAAACAATAGTAAAATCAACCATGAAAAGTTGCCAAGGACTAGCTCAAAAGATGCATCCTAGTTAGTAGGGTAAATGAGCAAAGTTAGAGAGCTAGTCTAGGGTTAGATTAGGAGTTATGAGAATGTTAGTAGCTAGGGTTATGCACCCCTAATGGTTGTAGGTTAAAGTTTGTAACTACAATTAGAGTTTTGGGAGAGAGGGGACGCCCTGGTGGGGGAAAAATCCTCTGAATGAGACCAATCAACTTCAAACAAGAGAACTTTCAAAGGTCAAAGATGATGTTTCCCAAGGCAAAGATTTTATATCTCCAATGTAAAAAAGAGTATGACTAGTGCCTTTACTATTGTGTTGGTAGAGTCAAAAGGAGCTTAGAGAAGCTACCTCCTTGGGGGTGTAATCCCTTTTACTTCCCAAGACAAGTTTCTCTAGGCTAGGGTTTAAGCTAAGAGGGTGTATCCCCTTATACTTCTCTTAGCAAACCCTTGTAATAAATGAGATGAAGCAATAAAATGGTGAAGACTATGGTGGGGGTGTATGCCCTTATACTTCCCACCTCTCTCCTAGCATAACAATACTTGAACTTGAAAAAATGATAGCAAGAGAGTAAAAACCATACCAAGATCAAGAGAAATGGCAAGACAATCCACCACAAGAGCTAGAAAATAACCTTCCAAGGCTAGCACATTCTTTCTTCCATTAACCATTCATAAGTATAGCCATACACAAGTGCACAAGAGCTAAAAGAGCCAAGGGGGGCAAAAATTTCAAACCAAGCCTCTCACAAGAGGGAGAATTATGCTTAAAATGAGATCTTATGATCTCTATTTATACAAAATTTAGCAAAGATAGCTTGTCCACAAAATAAGGAGTAAAACACAAAATTAGGGGTCAACAACCCTAATCTTGTATCCTTAACAAAGTAATATTAAACAATTCACTTAAATTTTCATCTTTTGCACAAATTAAACCCTAATTTATGAGGATGTGACCCCTTTAGGGGACGTTTTGCCACTTTGAGGAAGTCGTTGGTGTTGGAGAAGCGTGGATGGGCCTCCAAAGGCCATGTGCCAAGCATATAAGTGATCTCATCATGGTGAAGACCCTATTCTCCTCAAAACGTCCAAGTGTAAATGAGTGCACCTCACCACCAAGCCCTAACCCTCCTAGGTGACGTCATGTCTCTAGAAGTGACATTTTGCCTCTCCTAGGAAAAACGTTTGGCATGTGGGGGATAGGCGATGTTGTCCAAGTCATCTTTGAGGCCTTCCAAGTTTGATCTCTCTCATCCGGCATGCAGGCCCCTGACATCCAACCTATGGGCTTGTAGCCCCATGGAAGCCCAAGCTAGGCTTGTTATCCCAAAACTATCCACTAGCTAGGTCCTGCAAAGACAAATGAACATGCCCTCCAAGGATCACAAGTCATAACATCATGATAAGTTAATCCAATCAATAAATAAGCCATCCAAGCACGTGCATCAAAGATCACCATATCAAACAATTAACAACTCAAAGAGACTATGTGACTTGTCAGGCTTAAGTATAGGAGGGTTGACGAGGTGTCCTATTGAGTAGATCTTGCCCTAGGTCAAAGAGAGCCTCCAAGTGGTCCCTCTCTAAGAGTTGCAAAATGTATGAGGTGGATGGGGTAAAGATTCAATGGGCATAGGGCTCATGACATACTATGGGTCATAATGTCTCATTCATGGGTGCCTTTGTAGAGTGTGTAAGGTACCTTCGTCCGCAATGCACTTTTTTCCAAGCCCATCATTTGCCTTTTATCTTTCTTTCTTTATATTTTCTTTCATAATAGCATAAGGAGAGATAGAAGGTCATTGCCCTGGCATGGTGACCAGGTGGTGGCAATGTCACCCACAAATACCTAATGGAAATGAGAAGGTTGGCTCATGATGAGACCCCCTTTCTCTCAGCCATGCAACTGAGAGTCACTGCCCTGGTTTGGTGACCAGATGATGACAATGTCATACAACTAGATATCCATGGACATGATAGGTCAGCTTGTGATGAGACCTCCTATCCTTCAACCTACCTTTCAAGCATTTATTTATTATATTATGGGTCCCCTTTTATTCAAAGATAAACGTTTCATTGCTTTCTTGGGTGATCCCTGGGTGAAGCATCTGGAAGGTTTATATATGGCTTTTATCTTTTACCCAACACCAACCACTCTAGGCCTTTAGCCCCTTCTTCTCATAGAATGAGGGACAACCCCTTCTTGGGTCAATACACCCTAAAACCCCAAGAGATAAGGAAACATAGGGGAATAATGATGGAAAAAGGTAAGTATGGTTGGGAACGATACGATGGCTAATTAAGGGATTTCCTAGTAGCAAACCCATTCCCAAAGAAGACGACTTACTAGGGCACAATGTCAACCACCAAGGTGAAGTAGGGCCAAAGGCACAATGTCCAAGCACATATCATGAAATCTAAACCAATCTAAGATACAACATAATCAAATGGCTTAGGTATTGAAATGATGCTCACCATAATACTGACTTGTACCTCATGGAGCAAGGCCCGCTGACTTTTGGAAGCCAACTAGTGTGGTGGATTCCATCTGCAAAATTGTGACCATCTGTGGTGGTGAGTGGGTTTTCCATCTGTGCAAAAGGGTACTGCTAGTCATGTAGTCTCTCGACACTCCATATCTGCAACCTGGGGGCCTTAAGACATGATCTCCTTAGTTATCCACAAAATGGGGATAACATGAACAATTATGATGGGTGACCCATAAGGTCATATACTTGGTCGATTCACACCCTGCTCCAACAATTGTTGCAATTGCTTCTTCAATTCATTTGCTTCCAGAACAGACAGTCTATACATCCCAATATTCGACAATGGGGAGTCTGGTAATAACCGTATTTTGTGCTCCACATCCCTCTTGGGTGGTAGCCCTTTAAGCTCCTTGAACACTCCTCTATATTTTAGTAGCAAATCCTCCAACTGATATTTCTACTCTTTAGTACACCCCTCTAGGGATGCCTTCACTCTCGTTGACTCATCATTAGACTGATTTTCTCTTAAGAAAAACAAAACATATTTCTTACTAGAACTAATCAACTTCTTGTCTTGGTTGGCACTTACCAGTGAGATCTTTGACTTGCCTTTATATGTGTTGATGTTGTAGGACTTCCCATCCTTGATTAGTTGGTATTGGTTGGCTCTTTGCATGAAGATTGCATCCCTCATATACATGTAAGGGCTTCCAAACACTACTCCACACACATCGAGGGGTACTACGTCCAATTCCACTTCATCAATAAAATCAACACTTGCAACAAATTTAATCTTACACAAGTGAACATCCAATCCAAGCTTGCCGACCAGATCCACTACTACGAGATTAACCTATGAACCAAAGTTGAACAAAGCATATATCTTAGTCTTCTTGACTTGAATCTTGACGTGGAAGAGCTTGGTCATCTCCTTCTCTTCTTGGTGATGAAGGCTACTCAGATTCACCTCCTTCTGCATAAATCTGTAGAAATATTTTCATCCACATCCAACCTTGATCTGGATTTATGAGCGGAGTGAAATGAATGACAGACTGAATACAATAACACAAAGATACAGAGAACAAAAACAAATATCCAGTGAGCAATAAGTTCTATTGAATAAATAAAATAGGCCGAAACTGTAAAATTGCAAAACTGAAAACAACTTGCTCGAATGGTGGTAGTTATCTCTGAGAAGAGATGTGGCTACTATGCACATCCGTCTGAGCATAATGATTACAATGAAGCTCAAGAGGCCTTTCTAACATTACTCATGAATGCCAAAACCCTAGACATCCAAAAACTTAACTCTAGAAGGTGAAAAGCCAAAAGTTGTGTGGGCCTCGATGGGTAAGTTGGTACCTCAACTTCCTAGGGTCGTAACTTTTGCATATGACTTCCATTTTAGGCCTGTGATAGCCCATTGGAAAGGTCTTTTCGAGATCTACACATTATGTCGTCAAACTGTTACTACATCTATAGTTTGACTGTGGCAAGACAAAAAACATTGTTTAGGGCCTGAAAACGCCCCTAGAAGTACAAAAAGATGTACTAATATGAAAACTTCCAAAATAAGCCAGTTGGATTAGGTGGGTGGCCACCAATCTCCACCTAGAAGCTGTGTAGGGCTTCAGACAACCCCAGAAGTGTAGAACCCACGATTACAAAAAATTACATAAGAACATGTTGAACTAAAAACATTCAAAAGGAGCCAGTTAGAATAGGTGGGTGGCCAACAATATCTACCTGGATCAGTTATGCCCCCTAAGGAAGCAATGGTCTCCATTGCGTTGAGTGCCCCCATCAGTTGAGGAAATTTCTATTGAATTTGGCTTCGGGTGAGTCACTTGCCTTGGTGCAGGAGCTGCCCTGCCTTGACAACCCGATAAAGTTGGATCCTATGCTGGCGAGTTCCCTTGACCTATGTGTCCACTATCTGATCAGTGGATTCTTGTTCCATGTAGTCAGGGTTGAGCTCTATCAGTGTCCACTGTTTTGTGATCTCTGAGGTGTCCAATAATGGTGGAAAATATGGTCGAAGGAGGTCCACATTGAACACTCGGTGTAAGCCAAGGAAGGGGGGAGTGTTGAGCTAAAAAACATTGTCACCCACAACCTTGGTGATAGTGTAAGGCCCATAACGAAGTGGACATAACTTTCAATGGGGCCCTGTAAGGCGTTCTTTCTGCAAATGTAACCAGAACTTGTCTCCCACCTGAAACTCGTGCGGTACCTAATGTTGATCGTGGCATCGCTTGTACTTGGCATTATCTTTCTGCAAAATCTTATGGACTTGTTGGTGGATGTGTTGAATTCGCTCAATGAATCTGGTGTCTTTGTCAGCTTCAGACTGAACATGGGAAGAATCTATCTGTGTGGTTCCAAGAGGTAGTGCAACATCAATGGGACCCAAGTGTTGGAATCTCATCCCCACCTGAAAGGGGCTATGGCCGGTGGAGAGCCCTGTTGTAGTTGTGCTAAACATAGGGAAGACTCTCATCCCATGTACGCAAATGCTTAGAGTTATAAATGCGTAGGATCTGCACAATCATCCGATTGACGACCTATGTTTGGCCATCGGTTTGAGGGTGGAAGGCAGTGGATTTAGTGAGCTTGGTGTCCAACAGTGACTAGAGACTCGACCAAAATGTGTTGAGGAACCTGTTGTCCAGATCGAAGATGATGGTTTGTGGTATCCCAAAATGGACCCACACTCGTTTGAAGAAGAGTTTGACAATATCTGTCGCTGTGATGCTCTTCTTGCAGGCTGTGAGAATGGCCATCTTAGAAAATCGATCAACCGTTGCAAATACACAATCATTGTGTTGTTCGGTGGACAGAAGGCTAGACATATAATCCATCGAGATGGATTCCCAAGGCCTCTCGAGAGTAGGAAGAGGGGTGTAAAAGCCTTGCTTCTTGATGGTTGGCTTGGCAATGGCACAGGCAGTGCAAGATCTGATATACTTGCTGACGTCCTGTCGAAGTTTTGGCCAATAAAAATGTTTCTGTAGAACGACCACAGTTTTATCCACGCCAAAATGTCCTGTCATCCGACAATAGTGAGCCTCCCAAATCATCTTTGCACGCTCTCTTGCAAGAATACATAGACGACCTAGATGGCATAACAGTCCATCCTGAATGTGAAAATTGGTGACATTCGTGCCTATACCCAAGAGCTGATAAGTGGTGGCAAAGTGAGGATCTCGTTGATAAAGTTGGGGCCACTCATATGCCTCATGGCCATAGGAATGGAGCACGGTGGTGGGTGCAACCATGGGAGGTTGACTGAGGCAGTCAGTGACACGATTTGGGCTCCATGTCTTATACTTGATGTTGAGATGGAACTGTTGCAGGTATGTGGACCACTTTTGATTGCAGTCATTCTTCAACTTCCCTTGTGTTTGTATGAACTGCAGAGGCTTGTGATCAGTGTGGATGATTGTCTCCTTTCCCATAATGTAATGTTTCCATTGACGACAGACTTGCACAATGGAATACATTTCCTTTTCATAGGTGGGGTATTTCGAGATGGTATCTGGGAGTATCTCACTATGGTATGCTATTGGATGACCGTGTTGAGTGAGAATTGCGCCTACGACATAGTCGGATGCATCAATCTCAATCTCGAACAATTGTTGCAGATCGGAAAGGAGAGTACTGGAGTTGAGCACAAGCGGTGCTTCAGATCATAAAATTCTCGTGGTTGTGCCTTCCCCGATCCAAACTTTGCTTTGCCACCGCCCTTGGTCACTTGGTTGAGGGCCCATGAAATATAGGAGAATCCCAACATGAACCATCGGTATAAGTTGGCAAGTCCCAAGAAGCTCCAAAGCTCGGTTACTATGGTTGGGGCTGGCCAATCACAGATGAATTAGATCTCAGTTGGATCCAAATGTACCCCATGCTCATCAACAATGTAGCCCTAGTATTGGACCCTCTTAATGCCAAAGGAGCTTTTTTCCAAGTTGACATATAGCTTGTGCTGCCGCAGAGTGCTCAAAACCGCCTGAATATGGTGCATGTGCTTCTCCCAAGTTCTGTTGAAGATGAGGATGTTATCCAGATATACCACAACAAAAGAGTTGGTGAAGGGTCTTAATACGTCATCTATCAACCTCATGAAAGTGGCTGGTTCATTTGTTAAGCCAAAGGGCATGACCAACCATTCAAAGAGACCTTCTTTAGATTTGAAAGTTGTCTTCCATACATCAGTCGGTTCGATGGGAACTTGGTGGTAGCCAAACTTTAGGTCAATCTTGTTGAAGAACTTTGCCCCCTTGAGTTGGTCAAGAAGGTCATCAATTCGGGGAATTGGGTACCGGTTCGTGACTGTGATTTTGTTTAATGCTCTGTAATCAATGCAGAGCCGCTAGGTCCCATCTTTCTTCTGCACTAGTACAATCGGGCTTCCACAAGGGGAGGAGCTAGGTCTGATGTGCCCCTTTTGAAGCAGTTATTTGATCTGACGCTTGATTTTGTCATTTTCCATCAGCGAGCGACGATATACTGGTTCATTAGGCAGAGGTGCACCGGGGGTTAGACCAATTTGATGCTTGACTTGGAAGTGCATCGATACCCCGGTGGGTGAGGAGAAGATGTATTTGTACTCTTCCATGATCCCATCCACCTGCTTCTACTGCAAAGAGAGGCTCTGTGTAGAGGCCATGGATGTGGCAACGACCTTCTGCTTTCTGTGAGCACGGATCACAAAGAAGACAAACTTCTTGGTCTGTGAAATGACCTTATTGCATTGCTTAGCATAGATTAAAGAAATAGCGGTAGGTGATGCTACCTCTGGTATCCCGTACATTTGTCTACCCAAAGTAATAATAACACTGCAGGGTCTAGACTCATACACAACATGTTGCTTCCACAAAAATGGTTGTCCTAAGAGAACATCACAAACTTCAAGGGGAGAAATATCACACAATACCTCATCTTTGAAGGGCTTGATGTCGTAGGACAGACGACATTGTTTGCTGATACAAAGATCTCTTCCTTGGCGAAGCCAACCGATGGTGTAGGGTTGCGGGTGCAGTGTCATCGGTAGGTCCAACCGCTTGACGACCTCTGCTAAGATAAGGTTCTTCTGACTGCCGCTAATGACAATGAAATGAAGTGGAGACCCCTTTACCCACATATGTGAGTGAAAGAGGCGTTCCCCTTCCTCTGGTTCTTCTCGTTTGCTTGACTGGACTTTTGTGGTAGCGACAGCGGCGCTGGGTTCGAAATCGATAATCCACTTCCCTTCTTTTGGATTTGATTATGAGTCAGAATTTGTCTCTGACTCAGAAGCTTTCAGCTTGACCACCAGTGATTGCTTGGAGCGACATTCTTCGATGTTGTGCTAAGGGATTTTATGGTATCCACGCCACTTTCTCGTGTCCTTCTTCAACTTCTCGTTACCCTTTTTGTGTTGTTGCTTGGACTGGTTGTCCTGAGAGTGGCCATCTTTGCTCTATCCCTTGTTTTGTGGGTTGGGGTTGCCTTTGCCCTTCTTCGACTGTGAGGAGTTTGTTGATCCAAACTCTCGCCTCTTCTGCTTAAACTTCTGCTCGATCTTGACAACATATGTATAAGCCACACCTAATGATGCGATGTCCAGAAACTCCATTT